>CM077152.1:132479069-132640874 GCA_039583875.1 Platanthera guangdongensis
GTTCAAAGATTAACCATATGAGAAGAATGGAGATAAGGATTATTTCCAGATGGGATAGGGTCCTAACTAAGGATATGTCTGAGGAAGAAAGGCAAGAGATTCCTGAAAAATCTACAGCAAAAGATATTCCTGCATAAGACCCTACAAATAGTGCTCTAGTGCAGGGGGAGCCTCATATTAAGGAAGAGCCAATACACTTGGAAAGTGATATTGCTACACAAACTATACTTGAGGTAATACATGAGGTTAGTCAATCAATTCTTAATGATAAGGATGAAATTATAACTGAATCTTTGATTGTTGTTGACCAGCCAACTCAACTACACAGTCAAGCACAAGATTTTATTATGGAGGATACATCTGCTACTGATCATGCTCTAGAGATAAGAGTATCTCCAGTCCCAACTCAATACCCTTGAAGAGTTTTTCCCTGATTTAGGACAAACTGAATTTAAGGGAGAGAAAGCAGACTTTGAGGGGGAGCAAGTTAATCTTGAGAAGGAGCAAGTGAGTACTGCGGGGGAGGAGCAAGGAACTCAGGGGGAGCTACCTAAGACTACACAGAAATTGCCTCCTAGTCCTAATGATAGAGTTGAAATAGCCAGTACCTCAGTTTCTGAAGATGAAGAAGCAATTCAGGCCAAATAGAGGAAGCTAATGGTTTTCAAAAGAAGAAGCTAGAGTTATAAGAGGGCTTTACAAACTACTCCACAATCTGCCCCAGCTATAGATTATAGCTCCTTATTAGTCTCATTGCAAGTAAAGCTAGATGAACAAAGGATTGCCATGGAGAAATATATGGATGAAACTCGCAAAGATCTACAACTCTCCTTCGCTACAGATATTAAATATATAAGATTTGAAGTAAATCAGCATAAGAAGGAAAAGACTGATTGCTTTCACAAAGGAGGAAATGTTGTGGTTTTCCTAGCAACACATCCAGAGAAAATCAAGACTCAAGTTGATGATATAGCTATCAAGCAAGACTATGTCCTAGAGAATCAACTTAGAATGAATGATAATCTGACAGAATCACATAATGTGATTGTTACAGAACTGAAGAATGTTGCAATTGCTCAGCCTAGAGCAAGGACTAATGCTAAGACAGATTTTGACAGGCAATTACAGGAAGGCCTAGCTGCTGTAAAAACAACAATTGAGAAATCTCAAAAGACTATTTCTGCACAGCTACTGAAGTTAAAGTCTTTTTATAAAGATTGTTGGGTACATTGGAATAAATGTACCTGATTTGAAGAAGCCTCACCACACTCAATGATATACATCAAGATGTATTTGATGTGCTTTGAGTTTAGTTGTGCAGGTTAAGTAATTGTAGGGAAATCATGAAAAGTTTCTAAGTCCATGTGTCGACACGCAGAAGAAAAGTGTCGACACTTAAGAAGGCTTGTGTCGACACCTAGAGAAGCAGTGTCGAAACTTGGAGTAATTGTGTCGACACCAGGAATGCAGAGTCGACACCAGAAGGAAAGTGTCGACACATACAGGCTGTGTCGACACACAATGAAGAAATTTCCAGAGAAGCTGTGTCAACACTTAAAAGCAGTGTCAACACCCAGAGGAACTTTGTCGACATCAAAAGTGTCGACACTAGGAGACTATATCGACACTCAGAAAAACTTCAACAAAGTTCAAGTACGAGTGTTGACACAAAGGAGATGTGTCGACACTCAGCAAAAGTCTCAACACATGAATAATGTATCGACACAAAGGAGTTGTGTCAACACTCAGCCAAAGTCTTAACACATGAAGAATGTGTCGACACAAAGGAGTTGTGTCGACACTCGGCCAAAGTCTCAACACATGAAGAATGTGTGACACAAAGGAGTTGTGTCGACACTCAGCCAAAGTTTCAACACATGAAGAATGTGTCGACACAAAGTAGATGTGTCGACACTTAACAAGTATCAACACAAGAAGATGTGTCGACACAAAGGAGTTGTGTCGACTCTTACAAGAAATCAACTAAGTATCAAAGAAGAAGGACTTGTGTCGACACACAGGATCAATGTCGACACATGTTGAAGAAGCAGTGTCGAGAAGCAGATTCTACAGCACAAGGAGTTGTGTCGACACCATGAAGGCTAGTGTCGACACTTAGTCTACTTGTGTCGACACTTAGGCTATTAGTGTCGACACTTAAAGACTGACTTTCTCGACACTTTCAGACAATTACAGAAAATTCAAGAAGTTACTGGATGACTTGACAGCTGACATTCCAGACGGTCTACTGCAATTGTCAGAGCTGTCAGAAAGTTGTTAGAAACCAGAACAGCCGGTTACCTTGGAGAAAGTCTATATAAAGACCCTTCTCCTTCGACAGAAAAAAGGATTGAAGATTGAGTATTGATGCGTGTAAATCGGCAAGCGCACCGGTCGCACAAGTAATAAAGTTTTGGAAATAAATCCCCGAGTGTCGGTCTCTTGAGGAATGCAATTAGCGTAGAACAGCAACAGTACCGAGAATATCATTATGAGAGTTATAAATAGAACAAAAAGGAAATAGCAGACTAGGGGGATTGTGGATGTTTGATCTACTGAACTAGTAAAAGCTATGCGGGTCGAAGGCACCCCTTCGAAGGGTGAAGTGGGTTTGTCGGCCGCGATGCCGAACTTCAGTTGGGCGAGTGGAAGGGAAGCTAATGGATTTCAATGTTCTTGTGTGGATTGCAAACGGACAAGACACGGGAATGAAGTGGATGTCGGTGAGCGAGGCACATTCACAGACAATACTCACAAGCATAAGAAGATACTAACATTCCATTAGTTATAGAATAAACTTGATGTTCATGGATGGAAGTATTCATTACACTGCTCAAAACATTCATAACACAGATGAAGGGGAAGAGGAGTAAACCAAAAGAGAATGAAGATCCACCGCGGGTCGTGGCCGGAGTAGCGAGTTGTCAATCCGCTTCCGGCCTCAGTCCAAGGAGGCTTCCGGTGCCAACGAGCTGTCACCTCGAAGGCCTTTAAGTCTGTTATCTAGGTTATCTACTTCACCAACTCCGCAGGAAAGCTTGGAGTTGAAGTCATCAATGGCCGAGGGCTTCGCCGGAGAGTTGAAAAGCTTCGGAGTAGTTGGAAATGGCTTCCCGACGAAGGTGGAGGTGATGGAGCAGCTGGAGAAGTGAAATGGCGATTCCCGCGCACTCTCCGATCGCAGCAAATGACAGGCTTTGACCTAAAACGCGGAGCAGGGCCTTAAATACGGAGGCATCAGAAGCAGTGAGCACGATCAGTGGCGCACGACCAGTGGTCGTGCGCACTGTAGGTCGATGATCATGCGGCTTTTCCAAATAAACCTGCAACCTGGACAAGAAGCATCAGCATATATGCGCACGAGCAGTGGCGCACGACCAGTGGTCGTGCGCACTACGGCCAGTGCTCGTGCGATTACTGAGATAGGATTATGAAAAAGGGGGTGTAATGCACACGATCAGGGGCGCACGACCAGTGGTCATGCGCAGTAAGTCCAGTGGTCGTGCGCAGTATTCCTGCATCGTCGGAGTCTCCCAAGCAGTTCTGGAGCACGCACACGACCATTGTACCAGCAGAAGGGGAAGATAGGCCACCAGAACGTGCACACCACATCCCTGAGATAGGGCTAAAGAATAACAACCAAATAGAAACACAGAAAGTACACAGAAGCGGTCCTACAGTGCACTTAATCGTGAAATAGGTACATAAGCACAAATAAGCAATAAAGGCTCTCAAGTGTAGTGCTAAGACGATAAAACTAGCTCAGATGAGTCCAAAAATCAGTGTAAAATGTGGACTCATCACACCCCCAGACTTAACCATTTGCACGTCCCGAGCAAATCATTACTCCGTGGACTCGAAGATAGCTAACTGGCTCAGAAATTTCAAAAAGAAGTAAGACGAGAAATCAAATATATCATGTGTATGGAAGATATAATAGAAAAACTTTTTAATTGTACAACGTAGTTTAAACTATTCGACAGACGTAAATAAATATTGTAATTGCTCAAAATTAGAATTCTGGAGAATCTTACGATCATGTGCAGGAAGAAAGTAGGCAGGCCACTAAGGTGAGCATTGCCAAAGTTCGGGACTCAGGATCACCTCCAAAGGAATCCACCAATGTCGGGGACCATACACTTGCACGTTCACACTCTCTCCACGATGCGGGTTAGACTCAAGCGTGAATCAGTAGGACTTGTAGGAGGAAATGGGGCTTAGGCGACGGCTTGGTAGTCAAAGATAAACATGAAGGCTCTATGCAACCAAAGCGAGCGAAAACAACCCAAACCAAAACAGCCACTTAGAAATGAATGGGGCACACGCCCCCAGACTTAGCTTGAAATCCGGGTGTGAACACGGCTGAACCCGACCAAATTCAATAAAGAGGATGGGGATCGAAATCTCAAAGCAATTCTTTCATATATTTTTTTTTCTCTTTTGCGCGAATCAGCTTTTTATTTTCGTAAATTGTTGTTTTCTTTTCTGCGCTAGCAATCCCCAAACGGAGCAATCAAAACGGGAATAAATTCAACACCCCAAAAAACAATGTCCACTTATCACAACCTCGGCAAAACAGTAAATACAAATCAGCTCAAGCATTTGATTGCGAAGGTGGGTTTAGCTTCAGGCCTTGGTGAAAGTGAGTGGAGCTGGATCAAAGGAATGGTAGGCACAAATATGGCATGCAATGGTTAACAGGTAGGAATGGCTAAACAAGGCTCAAACTAGCCAAAATGAAGGCCTACGTCATGCTCACGCTTAACTAACCATGCACCAATGCTTCGAGAGTATCTTAGGGCAAGTTCTTAGCCACCGAGAAAGATGATCCTTCCCCCCGACTCGAGCAATACGAGTCTAGTGGCGGCTACACACATTCCTACACTATCGTTCGATTATCCCAGAGTCAGATTTTGAGCAGTACAAACAATATTTACGTGTGCAGAAAAAAATAAATCTACGAGCATAAAGAAAAATTAATTCTATCCTAACTCTACGCAAACCATGAGTATTCGATTAGGAGCACTGCATGAGTTTCGAACTACTCAATCTGGAAATACTAAGCCAGTACCACTATTTTAAAGTTTACACAAAAGCAATAAATTTGACTCGGGTTGTGCGCGTGGGTAAGAGCGCACTCGTGTGGGTGATTCAGTGTGTGAAACATAAAGCAAGAAATAAGTAAACAAGAAACTGAAATGCAACAGAAAGTGTGGTGTAGTGACCACAGGCATACTCCCCCCCCCCCAGACTTAAAGTCAACAACTAGTAAAAATCAGCAGTCATATTTGATAAACAGCTAGGGTAGGAAGTACCTATGCTCAAAATTGAGCATACCAGTCGTGCAATGAGATGTCCAAGTGCGGCCAAGTTGCCGCACCTCAAATATTCCTGCACCTGCGATTAAAGGATGCCAGCCAAACAAAATATGGAAATAGGAATATATGAATATATAAAAAGAAATAAACACAGCATATGACCAAACGGTCCAACTTGGGTTGTCTCCGGAAAGCCCTTTTGTTTACCGTCCTTAAGGTGGACCAAATACCTGTATTAGCAGTTCAAATAGAGAGTTCTTGGTAGTAGAAAAAGGAAACAAAATTAAAAGTAGAGCAACCAGCATTCAACAAGTAGCGAAAAAATGGATGGAAAGAGGAATGAGGGTGGCACAATCAGCTATAAGAAGATTTATGTTAAGTCTCTCCGGTGGGGTGCGAGAGAACAGCAGAGTGTCTTTTTGCATTCGGGGTAGGCATTATCCCATTACTGCGAGTGTACTCTTTCTCACACCGGAAGGCAGCGTAGCGCTCTTCGTGTAAACGCTTGGCCTCTTTTAGTTTCTCCACCGTGGGAGACTTCCAATGGAGGTAGGCTGTGGGGTTTCCTTGTGTCGTGGTTTGTGGCGGCCTATCCGGCACCATGACGGCAACCGGATCTGCCCAAGTTACAGATCGTTTAACAGAATTATACAAATTAGTGTGCAGGGATTTCTCCCGAATAAAACTTAGTTCGCCATGCTCAACAACAGAGTTGGCTGGCAGTAGACACGCAGTCGTGGCTTTGGTACAACTGATCCCTTCGTGGACCAGTAACTCTTGCTTCTCATCGACTTCCTGAGGGAGTCTTTTCTTTGTCGTCTCCTCCAGATGTGCTACCAATGCGGGGAGACCTGAATCCAGCTTGATATCTGTGACACTCAGAGAATTGTTATTTTGGATGGGAGAAAAATGTATGGATGTGTTATCGAAGGTGGCCTCTTCGTTTGGCCAAGTGACACGGCCTATGGAAAAGTCGAGGGATGAGCCACTGGCTGTTAGGAATGGGACTCCTAATATAGGAATGGAGTTATTGTCCTGTGGTCCCAAAACCTGGAAGTCAGTGGTGATACTTGTGCCGTTAACCTCGATTTCAACGTCCCGAACACCGCCCCCAGTGTCAACCAGATTGCCATTAGCTAAGATAAGCGATTTCCGATTTTCAATGTCAACTTGTAAGTACATCTTCGCAACATATTGCAAAGTGAGAATGTTGCTGGACGCCCCAAAATCGCATAATACTGGAGTTTCGATGTTATTGATTTTACAATTAATGACAAGTTCGTTGCGGTTTCCCGAAGTGTCCTCCCCAAGGCGCTTGCCCTGTTCATGGGGGTTCTTTTCGGTGTTGCTCGGTAAGGTGCCTTGGGTGCGCTCGGAAACCACTTGAGCCAATTGGCCCAATTGTGCCTCCAGTTTGCGCATCGAGACGACCTGATTTGTCATGTTGGTTTGGGAAATCTCAACGAACATCTCAAACATCTCTTCCAAAGAATTTTTCTTAATGATGGGGGGCCCTTGGGAATAATTCGGTTGAGGCGGCCGTGGTTGGCTAACGGAAGCATACGCATCGTTTTGATGCTACCCCGGTTGCCATCTTTGGCCAGATGCGTTAGGATTCCAAGAAATGTTGGGGTGATTTCTCACCCCCGGGTTGTAAGTATTCTCGTAAGGCACTCCCCTATTTTGATTGGCAACAAAATTAACGAACTCATTCAGAAACAAAGATTCATCTTGTACCTCAACTCCTAAACATTCGAAGCTGTGATGATCGGTGCTTCCGCACCCTTGACATGAGATTGCCATCACTGGGGCGGCAGGAGCAGGCTTGGGGATATCTAAGGCAAACACTCCACTGGTGCTTCGTGGGATGTTTCTTCCAGCGGTCCAGTAAGCATTGTGGGTTGTGGTGTCTTGTAAGTCTTTCAGAGCATCATCTGGAGCAAGATTCATGATGGTTCCTCCGGAGGCAGCATCGATCATGGCTCGGTGGTGGGGATCAATAGCAAAGTAGAAACTTTCGACGAGATTCCATGTTTGGAATCCATGATTAGGGCACTTCCTCAGCAGCTCGTTAAAACGCTCCCAAACTTCGGCTAAACTTTCTTGATCGGCTTGCCGGAAGTTGGCTATTGCGTGCCTCATGCTCATGATCCGATCCACCAGATGGAACTTAGCTAGGAATTTTGTGGTCAAAGCCTCCCAAGTGGGCGCTATTCCAGGTGGGAGGGAGTGAAGCCATGTCATGGCTTTGTCCCTTAATGAAAAAGGGAAGAGGCGGAGCTTGACTGTTTCGTCTGGGATTCCAGCGTAGCGGAACGTGGCGTAGATTTCGGAGAATTCTGTAAGGTGAACATGGGCGTCTTCAGTGGCTATTCCGGAGAACTGAGCGTTGTTCCGAATGATATTCAGAATAGCTGGTTTAATCTCGAACTGTGGATTGGTGATAGCAGGTCCGAAACCGGGGTATATACTCCCCACAGTAGGTGTAGTATAATCCCTCATGGTGTGGACCTGGGGAGGATTCACTTCATTTTCGTCGTCATTTCTGTCGACATGAGGTATCCCTCCAACTCGATTGCCTGCATCAATATTCAGCTGGTCTCCCATTGGGGCAAAAATGATGGCTGCAGCGCGTCTTCATGCTAGGAGAGTACGTTCGATCTCTGGGTCGTAGGCGACAAAATCTCTTGTAGCTCGGCCTTGCATTCACTGTGGCAAACACTACACAATAGAAGGAAACAGCAGTCAAAACAAAACAATACTAACTCTTATAACAATATTGGAAGTCATCCGAAGTCGCTCTACAGTTGCATTCTCCGGCAATGGCGCCAAAAACTTGATGCGTGTAAATCGGCAAGCGCACCGGTCGCACAAGTAATAAAGTTTTGGGAATAAATCCCCGAGTGTCGGTCTCTTGAGGAATGCAATTAGCGTAGAACGACAACAGTACCGAGAATATCGTTATGAGAGTTATAAATAGAACAAAAAGGAAATAGCGAACTAGGGGGATTGTGGATGTTTGATCTACTAAACTAGTAAAAGCTATGCGGGTCGAAGGCACCGCTTCACAAGGTGAAGTGGGTTTGTCGGCCGCGATGCCGAACTTCAGTTGGGCGAGTGGAAGGGAAGCTAATGGATTGCAGTGTTCTTGTGTGGATTGCAATCAGAGAAGACACGTGAATGAAGTGGATGTGGGTGAGCGAGGCACATTCACATACAATACTCACAAGCATAAGAAGATACTAACATTCCATTAGTTATAGAATAAACTTGATGTTCATGAATGGAAGTATTCATTACACTGCTCAAAACATTCATAACACAGAGGAAGGGGAAGAGGAGTAAACCAAAAGAGAATGAAGATCCACCGCGGGTCGTGGCCAGAGTAGCGAGTTGTCAATCCGCTTCCGGGCTCAGTCCAAGGAGGCTTCCGGTGCCAACGAGATGTCACCTCGAAGGCCTTTAAGTCCGTTCTCTAGGTTATCTACTTCACCAACTCTGCAGGAAAGCTTGGAGTTGAAGTCATCAATGGACGAGGGCTTTGCCGGAGAGTTGAAAAGCTTCGGAGTAGTTGGAAATAGCTTCCCGACGAAGGTGGATGTAATGGAGCAGCTGGAGAAGTGAAATGGCGATTCCCGCGCACTCTCCGATCACAGCAAATGACAGGCGTTGACCTAAAACGTGGAGCAGGGCCTTAAATACGGAGGTAGCAGAAGCAGTGCGCACGATCAGTGGCGCACGACCAGTGGTCGTGCGCACTGTAGGTCGATGATCGTGCGGCTTTTCCAAATAAACCTGCAACCTGAACAAGAAGCATCAGCATATATGCGCACGAGCAGTGGCGCACGACCAGTGATCGTGCGCACTACGGCCAGTGCTCGTGCGATTACCGAGACAGGAATATGAAAAAGGGGGTGTAATGCGCACGATCAGGGGAGCACGACCAGTGGTCGTGCGCAGAAAGTCCAGTGGTCGTGCGCAGTATTCCTGCATCGTCGGAGTCTCCCAAGCAGTTTCGGAGCACGCACACGACCACTTTACCAGCAGAAGGGGCAGATAGGCAACCAGAACGTGCATACCACATGCCCGAGATAGGGCTAAAGAATAACAACCAAATAGAAACACAGAAAGCACACAGAAGCGGGCCTACAGTTCACTTAATCGTGAAATAGGTACATAAGCACAAATAAGCAATAAAGGCTCTCAAGTGTAGTGCTAAGACGATAAAACTAGCCCAGATGAGTCCAAAAATCAGTGTAAAATGTGGACTCATCAAGTATTGGATTCATTGAAGATCTAACAACACTAAAAGAAGAAGACCTTCAAGTGAAGATCTAAGAAGTTGGAGAGAGAGAGCTCCTTCTAAGAAGACAGCTGTTGAACCAGGCTGTGAAGAAAGTCTCTGATTGAGATCTGATTCCTAAGTCAGCAGTGATTGAAGATCATCTGCATAGATTTTCAACACCACTGTGTTTTAATTCAAGAAGCTTTGAAGAAAGCCAAGGGAGGTTGATCTCAGCAAAGTTCTTCCAAGAACTCATCAAGAAACCTGTCAACTCTTCTCTCTCATTCTGAGTTGTGGGTATATACTTTGTAATTTTAATTTCTTGTAGGATCCTAAGGGATCTGAGTTGTAAGCCTGAAATTATAAAGGCTGAGTGGTAGGGCCTGTGTGCCTGAGTGTAGGAGATTTATTTCTCTGAGTGTAGGCCTTATTGAAGGTTGAGTGTATGTCTTTGGTGAAGACTGAGTGGTAGGGATTTTGAGCCTGAGTTGTTAGAGTGGGATCACTCTGAGTTGTAGGAACCTATATGGGGTTCTGAGTGTAAGATCTGAGGATCTGAGGAATAGTGGAGAAGTTGGGCCGAATCTAGTACACTACTAGATAGGCGAAGGGGGAAAGTGGATGTACCCAGACCTTGGGGAACCACAATCCTGTGTGCTCTCTATGATAGTATGCTTGTGTGAATGTTGTGCTACCTGTGCTGAATTGCTGTGAAGAATTGCTTATAATTCTGAGTTTTTGCCTTTAAAGTTTAAAAAGATTAAGTGCACCTATTCACCCCCCCCCCTCTAGGTGTTTAGGCACTAATTCTTTCAAGTGGTATCGAAGCGAGGTTACTCAAAAAGGACATAACAGTCTGAGTAAAGATCCTGTTGGCAGATTCAGTATAATCAAGAATCAAGAAAATGGGTTCAACAGAGAATCACAAAGAACTAGGATCCATGAAGTTGCCAATCTGCAGAAAGGAGATCTTTGGCATTTGGAAATAAAGGGTTAGACTTTTTATGGAAGCCTCTGACCCCAAAATTTATATTACTGTTAAAGAAGGGCCATATGTGCCAATGAAAGTATCTGTGTTAGATGCAAATCAGAGAACTCCAAAAGACTATTCTAAAATGACCAAGGATGAGATTATTCTGGCCACTATGGACAAGAGGGCCCAGAATATAATAGTAAGTGCAATAGATGATGCAACATTTCAGAATTTGATTCACTGTAAAACTTCTAAAGAAATGTGGGATACACTGATAGTCTATATGGAGGGATCAGAATAGGTAAGACAAGACATGAAGTCTTTATTGAATCAAGAATATGAAAGATTCAGACAAGGAAGGTCTGATAGCATAACTGAGTGCTACAAGAAATTCTATAGGATTGTCAATGAGTTGATGTATTATGGAAGAGAATTCAACAACTATGAATTGAATGATAAGTTCTTGAGATCCCTGACTAAGGACTGGGATACAAAGATTTGTGTCATAAGAGAAATGGCCAAATTAGCAGTCATTCCTCCTCCAACATTGTTTGAAAAACTGTTATCATATGAGATGCAGTTAATGGTAAGAAAGGAGGAAGAAAAGACTACCAGAGTTGAGCACAAAGAAAGAGCTGTGGCTTTCAAGACAGAAGCCACTAGGAAATATAAAAGTAAGTCTCCAACTCCACCTCCAAAAGTTATTGAGACTGAGACAGATGAGTCAGAAAGCAAGAATTCTGAAAGCAGTGAGAGTGATGAAGATTTTGCAGCTTTCACTAGACATTTTCAGAAGTTTTTTAAGAAGAAACAGTGGAGGTCTAAGCCATCCACTTCATAGAAGTTATCAAAGAATGAAAGAAGAAAGTCCAGGCAAAGTAAAACTACATCTTCAAAGATAGTTTGCTATTGTTGTAACAGACAGGGACATGTTGTTGCCGACTGTCCAGAGAAGAGGAAAGAGTCAACTGATAAGAAGAAGACTCAAATTAAGGGCAAAAAGGAAAGGTCCTTTGTTGCTAAGAAGGACAAAAGTCTGTCTGATATGTCATCTTCAGAATCAGATTCAGAAGCTGAAGCTTATATTGGACTGTTTGCTGAAGAAGAGGAAGATGAGTTCATACAATTAATGTACTCAATATATGAGCAAGAGGACAATCAGTGCTAGGGACTGATGGCCTTATCAGAAGGAGACAAAATCCAGGATCAGCATGGACCAAGTCAGGTACAAAATTGATCTGTTAGTTCAATTTCTAGTACTGAGTCAGATTCAGATACATCAGCATCAAGTGATGTTAGTGGATCTGAATATGAAGGAGATATTCATCAGTTGATTGATGAATATAGAGTAGTGTTGCAAGCTTTGAAGAAAAGCAAATCCTTGGCCAAGAGTCAGGCTAAGGAGATTGCCAGTCTTAAAGTTGCTGCAACAAATTTTGACAAGTTGCTTGATCAGAAACTAAATGAAATAGCCAGACTGAAGCACATTACTGCTATTCAGATGGGGACTATAACATTTAAAAATGACCAAATCAGAAATCTGGAGATTAGTCTTCAGAAAGAGAGAGATATAGTAGCAAGGTTTTCTAAACCAAAGTTTTTTCTACCTTTGATAGATGAGTTCATTTCTCAAAAGGGTAAAAATGGATTGGGGTTTACTAAACCTGCCAGGACTGTACAGTCCAAGTCTAAGGGCAAAGCCCCAGTACTCAACAAGGAGCCTGCTATAGACAAAACAGCTAGGGTTGTACCTAAACAAAGGTACAATAGATTTGAGTGCTGGTGTTGTGGCAAGATAGGCCACTTTGCCATAGACTGTTGGCACAATTCAAGTGCCAAGGTGAGTAGCAAACTGCCTGCTAGAAAAGCTACAGGTACTTTTGTTAAGATTCAGACTAACTTGCACCAAGGACCCAAGAAGTTTTTGGGTTCTAAGGTTAAGTAATCTGTTTTGCAGGTGAGTCCAAGTGGCCATGCCCCAATATGGTACTTGGACAGTTGATGTTACAGGCACATGACTGGAACTAGGGGATTGCTGAAGGACTATACACCAATCAAGGATGGTCCTAAAGTTACCTTTGGTGGTTCTGAAAAAGGAATCATCAAAGGCTTTGGTAACATTTCTAGCAACCTTATTACAATTACTCAAGTGGCTTATGTTAAAGGTTTGAAACACAACCTCATTAGTATAAGTTAGCTGAGTGATTTAGGATATGACATGTCATTTGTCAAAGATGGTTGTCATATCAGGAGGTCAAATGATCAAATGATCATTCTGACCGGTTATAGGAAGAGAAATGTCTATTGTCTAGACATTATGTGTGAGAACAACGTTTCTCCTATTTGTCTTGTAGTTGATGAGAAAGTCTCACAATGTGTTAAATGGTATAAGAGGCTGGCTCATCTTAACTATAAGATAATTGGTCAACTCTTTAGCAAAGAGTTAGTGAGGAATGGTCCTCAAGTTAAGTGTAAAAAGGTTGGGATATGCTCAGCTTGTTAAAAGGGCAAGCAGACCAAATCCACCTTCAATAGCATTGAGAATAAAGATGCTGTGAGGTGTCTATACCTCTTGCATATGGATCTTTTTGGTCCTATTCCAGTTCACAGCCTAGGTAGGAAGGTCTACACATTTGTGGTTATAGATGACTACTCAAGGTTTTCCTAGGTGGTCTTCCTTAGACAGAAATCTGAAACTCCTAGTATCTTTTATTGTTTTGTCAAACAAATTCAGAATGAGTTAGACAGTACAGTGGTCAAAATAAGAAGTGACCATAGTACTGAATTCCAATCTGACAGTATGACAAAGCTATGTGAAGAGTTTGGGATATTTCAGGAATTTTCTTCACCAAGAACACCTCAGCAAAATGGTATTGCTGAAAGGAAAAATAGAACTTTGATAGAGGCTGGTAGAACCCTATTAAGTGACACATCTCTCCCTGAATATTTCTGGGCTGAGGCAGTTAATACTGCATGTCATGTGATTAATAGGGCTACCATTACCAAGAGCCACAATAAGACCCCCTATGAGATTGTGAAAGGCAGAAAACCAAATCTATCCTATTTCAGGATCTTTGGTTGTAAATGTTATATAATTAACAATGATAAGTCTTACTTAACCAAGTTTGTTGCCAAATCCCAAGCGGGGATCTTTGTTGGGTACAGCAACAATAGTAAGGCTTATAGGGTCTACAACTTGACTACTCAAGTTGTACAAGAGTTTGTTCATATATTTTTTGATGAAGCCAGACTCATTAATAATGAATTGTCTAGAAGTATTTGCAGCTCCACAGGTGTGACTGAGAAGATGGACAAGATTACTATTGAAGAAGGTTCTACTGCAAGTCAACAAGTGGATGATAGTGGCTATTGTCCAGGGGGAGTACTAGATGCACCTGATGCAGAAGAAGACCAAGGAGTGCAGCAAGTTGAAGAAGCTGAAGGAGTACAACCTTAAGACAGGCTACCTCCAGCAAATATGCATTTAAAAGATCATCCAGCCAATCAAATTATTAGTGATCTCAGACAAGGGGTACAAATAAGGAGCAAGAATCTAAGATCAGTTCTCTACTCCAGCTTTCTATCCCAAGTAGAGCCAAAGAAATTTGAAGAAGCAATCCTAGACCCTCATTGGATTGAGGCTATGCAAGAGGAGCTGAACCAGTTCAAAAGATGCAATGTCTGGGAGCTAGTTCCTAAACCAAAAGACCACAACATTATTGGGACTAAGTGGATCTTTAGGAACAAGTTGGATGAACATGGATTTATTATAAAGAATAAAACAAGACTGGTTGCAAAAGGTTATAGGCAGGAAGAAGGTATTGACTTTGATCAAACCTTTGCTTCAGTAGCCAGACTGGAAGCTATAAGGATGTTCCTGGCTTATGCAACCTATCAAGGGTTTAAAGTATACCAAATGGATGTTAAGTCAGCCTTTCTGAATGGAAATCTGAAGGAAGAAGTCTATGTAGAACAACCATCAGGTTTTGTTGATTCTATCAAACCTAATTATGTCTATAGACTTAGGAAGGCTTTGTATGGGTTAAAACAAGCCCCTAGGGCTTGGTATGAAACCCTGTCTAGTTTCCTCATTGAGAATAAATTCACAAGGGGGAAAATAGACAAGACTCTATTCCTTAGGGAATCCAGAGACAAGATTATCTTAGTCCAAATATATATAGATGATATTATATTTGGGTCTACAGAAAGTGGTCTTTGTAGAAAGTTTGTAAAACTTATGCAAGGACAATTTGAAATGAGCAGTATGGGGGAACGTAAGTTCTTCTTGGGTCTCCAAGTTAGACAGACTGAGGATGGTTTATCCATATGCTAGTCTAAGTTCACCCTAGAATTGATAAGGAAGTATGGTATGGAATCATCCAGTACCATGGAAACTCCTATAGGGTCAAGTATGTCTCTTAGCAAAGATGATGCAGGGAAACCTGTAGATGAGACTTTGTATAGAGGGATAGTTGGCTCCCTACTATATTTGACTGCAAGTAGACCAGATATCATGTATGCTACATGTGTCTGTGCTAGATACCAAGCTTGCCCTAAAGAATCTCATTTGACAGCAGTCAAAAGAATTCTGCGATATCTTAAGGGCACTCCTTATCTAGGCCTTTGGTAGCCTAGGAATGGAGAGTTTGAACTGACAGGTTATTCAGATGCAAATTTTGCAGGCTGCAAGGAAGATAAGAAAAGTACAACTGGAACCTGTCAATTCCTAGGTGGAAGGCTGATATCATGGAGTAGAAAGAAACAAACAAGTGTGGCTATCTGCACAGCAGAATCAGAGTATGTTGCTGCAGGAAGCTGCTGTGCACAACTACTATGGATACAATACCAGCTAGAAGATTATGGTATTCAAGTAAGTAGAACATCTCTATTTTGTGATTCTACTAGTGCTATTTCAATTGCAAACAATCCTGTCTCCCATAGTACGCCTAAGCATATAGAAATATAATACCATTTTCTAAGAGAACATGTGGAGAAAGGAGATATTTCACTATAGTATATTAATACAGATAATCAGCTAGCTGACATATATACTAAGCCCTTAGATGAAACCAAATTCAATAAATTCAAAATTGAATTAGGGATGATAAACTTAGAATAGTTTACAAAAAAATTGGCTAAGTAAAAAGGTGTCGACACACAGAGTTGTCTGTGTCGACCGACACATAGAAGTGGTGTCGAAATTTCAGAGAAATGGTGTCGACACATCTAGGAAGTCTGTGTCGACACATAGAAGTGGTGTCGACATTTTAGAGAAATCGTGTCGACACATCTAGGAAGTCTGTGTCGACACTTCAGAGAATTTGTGTCGACACATGCAGTGTAGGTGTCGACACATCCAAGGTGGTGTCGACACTTAGACTTTACACAGAATTAGTCTAGTAAAGTCTCGACTAAGTGTCGAGCTAAGTGGTGTCGACACATAAACAAGTGTCGACACATATATTCTGTCGACTATACTTGTGTCGACACATAGTTGTCGAGACATTATAAGTAAGTGTCGACACTTTTCAACAGTGTCGACACAATTTAAGTATTTTGACACGCCCTTTCATCTTCGATTCTAGAAAGGTATAAATAGGTTTTCGCCATTGTTTGTCGACACGCTCACCAAAGTTTCGAGACCAAACTTGTGTGTCGACATCTCTATAATTTAAATTCAAATTCCTTCAAACCCTAATGGCGCCCAAGCTAGAAGAGAATGTTAATGAAGGATATGAACTCGTGCGACACGCTTTTGATGATGCGGAACCCGAGATCAAAGGCGTGATAACCCTAATAGCAGAGACTGGGTTAGAATTTCTTGTATCAGAACCGATCAAGATATGGAAGAAGGAAGTCCTCCAATTTCTGAATGGAGCAACTCTAGATGAATCAGGACTCAAGATTAAGTCCAGAGTTCATGGGGAAAAGGTGAAGGTCTCTCCTAAAAGTCTAAGAAAGGTACTTCAACGACCAAGAACTAAGGAAGAAGATGTTTCTGCTTATAAGACTAGTGAAGCATTGACATGGTGTGGTTTGGACTCAAACCTGAAGATAGGATCTGTGTTCAATAGAAAGGGAATGAATATGCAAGGCAAGTTTCTATCTGAGATTGTGGGCAAGGTCATACTGAGCAAGCCTGGTGGGCATGACAGAATTTCAGCTCACATGTTCAGTCTAATGACAAGGATAATCTTCCAACTTAATACTGATTGGTCTGCAGTCTTGTTTGATAAGATTAAAGAGAGCCTGAAGAAATCCAATATGGGTAGAATTCTAAGTCTTTACCTAGCTGGAAGTATACCTGAGGTAATGAACCAAGCTGCAGGTTCCAAGATAAATCACATGAGAAGAATGGATGTAAGGATTTTCTCTAGGTGGGATAGAGTGTTGACCAAAGAGATGACAACTCCAGATAAGGAAACACCCCAGAAAAAAAAAGAAGAAGACAGCCCCTGTGGCTCAGGAATCCTCCAGCAGCTCTGAAGAGCAAGTAGTATTTAGTTCTGATGATGAACGAGGAAGGAATGCTGCACAGTCTCCAGCTAGACAAGAAGATGCAGAAAGGTAGGGGGAGCTACCACAAGCTAGCCCAATTCACCTGGATCCACTCCAGGGGGAGCCTCTACTTGTGGATGAGCCAACTCCCTTAGAGAGTGAAAGGGCTACCCACACAATACTTGAGGTAATAACTGAAATTAATAAATTAGATTTCCCTATTGAGTATGATGTTTTGTCTAATTCATTACCTAATGTTAATCAGCAAACACAGACACATAGCCAACCCCAAGATATGGTCATGGAGGACACATCTGTAGCTGAGAAAGAGGTATCAGCTGATCCTGAGATCAGAGATTCACCAAGTCAACCTCCACAAGAGTTTACATTGGAAGAGCTGTTCCCAGACTTGTTACATACTGACTTTGAAGTGGAAAAAGCAGCTGTTGAGGGGGAGCAGGTAGATCTTCAGGGGGATCAAGTTAGGTCTCAAGAATAGACAGCAAGACAAGAACCTGAGATGCAACAGCATGTTGAGGAGTTACCTAGGAAGGATTTACCTTCTAGCCCAAAGGAAAAAGTAGATAAAGCTAGCACATCTGCTTCTGAAGATGAAGAGACTGTTAGAGCCAAGAAGAGAAAGTTCCAAGTCTTTAAGAGAAGGAGCCAGACTTTTAAGAAAGCCCTACAAACAATTGCTCCACAGCCTGCCCCATCTACTGACTATAGTTCACTGATGGTGGCTTTACAGATAAAGATGGATGAGCAAAGGCAAGCTCTGGAAAAATATGTGGATGAAGGGCATAAGTCACTGCAGTTTGATCTGGCCCAAGAAATTAAGTCAATCAGATTTGAAATGAATCTGAATAAGAAAGAAATGACTGACTGCTTCCATAAGGGAGGAAATGCAGTAGTCTATCTGGCCACACATCAAGACAAAATAAAGACAAAACTTGATGAGCTAGAAGTGAAGGAAGGCCATGTTCTGGAAAACCAGATAAGGATGAATGATAATCTCACTGCTTCCCATAATTCAATAGTAACTGAAATGAAGAATCTAGCTACTGCACAGACTACAGCAAGTGCTACTACCAAGGCTGAATTTGACAAACAATTGCAAGAGAGCCTAACTGCTGTTAAAACTGCTATTGAAGCCTCTCAGAAGGCAATTACTGACAAGCTTCAAAGATTAAAACCCTTCTATAAAGATGGAGTAAACTATCTGAATGCACAGATAAGGTTTCAAAAATATGATCTGAGAGATCACATTGAGAGAGAAGTCATAAAGGGAGAGAGGGTATTAGTCAACGCAGGCTCTGATCATGCCAAATGGATTTCCAATTCCATCAGAGCCACCCTTGGATATCCACCCTTATGTGATGATGACAATGTTGCAGAGTCTGGAATCAATCCTGCATATCTTGGAGGGGAGCAAGCTGAAGTGGCTCAAGTAATATACCCTCCACCAGACTTTGACATGATACATCAAGAGATCCAAACTATGTACAGTCCTCCTGAGGGAAATCAGAATGTCATCATTGAGAAAGTGGTTCAGCCTGTGCCAGAGGCAATACTGAAAGAACAAGAGTCCTTGCTAAAAGAACAAGAAGCACAATTATCTAAGAAAAGGTTCAGAGAGCAAGCTGAACCTAGGCCTGATTTTGAACAATGGAGTCCCACTTCCAAGAATATCATCTTGACTGTATGGAAGGCTGCTAAGGACAATGTCCAGGATAGATGCAAGTGGTATTCTGAACTGGAGTGGAGGAAGCATGAGAATAAGCAAGAGGTGTTGGGTATTGTATCCACAATGTACCTGATTTGAAGAAGCCCCTGAACAAGCTAAGGTAAATAGGCAATGTCGTTGATAAAATATTTCAAGTTGTGCTTGCAGTTATTCCACGCTAAGTGCACAGTAATGTCTGGGTGCAGTAGGTCAATATACACGGGTCTGCACAACGTAATCCCTCGTTGAGCAGATCAATGTGTTGGCCTACGTGTACTCTCTCTATTGGAGTGCACTTACTTTCAAGTACAGGGCTGTAACTATGCAAGAGCAGACAAGGAGCAAGGATGGGTCAAGGAGCAGCTCTTGGGTGGAAAGACGAAAAATCGTCTAAGTATAAATCGACGAGAATCACCAAGTGATTCTCGCCGAATCGTCGAGAATCATTAGTGATTCTCGCCGACTTTATCCGGCTACCTCAAAGCGGTGCCAAGTAAGATTCGGCGAGAATCACTAGTGATTCTCGCCGAACCCATCGTTGAGCAGATCATGGCCAAGTAATATTCGTCGAGAATCAACAAGTGATTCAGCAAGAATCACTAGTGATTCTCGCCGAATCGTCGAGAATCACTGGCTGATTCTCGCCGATTCGGCGGGAATCTTCTTCGATTCTCGCCGAATTTGCCTTAGACGATTTTCTGGAACCCCCTGAACCAGATTCTGCCGCTGGCACTATTTTGAACCGGATTTCGGGTTTCTACTTGTGGGACCCACAACGGTCATATTGAAAGTGTCTACAGTATATATACGGGTATTTTTGAACAGTAGACACACAGAAAGAAGCCGAGCCGATCTTAACCTAAAATCGCGAATCTGCTCCGCCGCCGCCGTCGCCGCGCAAGCAAGTCGGTCGCCGACCTTGATCGAGATTTCTTCCTGATCTTCCGGTGACAGAAGCTTAGCCAAGCTTAGAGTCTCACGCGTCTATCCAAAGATCCCTTGTCTCTCGATTTGTTGATCGGGAAAAACGTCTCCGTCGGAATCGATCGAGATGACTGATCCTAGAGTGACCGTTGGTAGACCTAGCTTGCTTCGCTACGAAGTTTGGATCTCCAGAGTACAGCAACCGCACATCGTCGTCGCCGCCGATCCCGTGAACCTAGCCGCCGCCCATCTTGCCGCCGCTGGTTACGGGGAGATCCTCTCCAAGAGAGATCTAGGGTTGTGGACTCTTTGTGGACTTCAAGAACACGTCGTCAACAAAGAGGGACACCTTAGTCTCCAAATGTAGTTTGTATCTTTTGTACATTCTAGTTTTACTTTTGTTGTAAAGGAACGTAGGTTCCTAGTTGTAAGGGTTGGGTGCAACCCGTGTTGTGGGAGTGTTGACTCCTACGTGTGGAAGGGTTCCTTCCGATAGTGCAAGGATTGGATTTCAATCCTGTTGGTGAAGAGACCGAGTCGTCCCTTGTTGGGAGATAGGTCGAAGGGGGAAAGTGGATGTACCCAAATCGGGGAACCACTATAAATAGCTTGTGTATTCTGTGTGCTGTGCTGTTTATTTTTATTGTGCAGGTACAATTTTAAATTTCGCAAAAACGCTGCACGTCACCTATTCCCCCCCCCCCCCCCCCCCCCGCCCCCCATAGGTGAAATTAGTTGACACTAGGTGGACTTTCAAGTGGTATCAAAGCGAGGTTCCTCATCAAAAAGGTTAACACCTTGAGTTGAATCCTGCCACTAGTGTCAAGAAGAAGGAAAACATCTACCTTGGACGGTCTCAAGTTCACAGGCAAGATCCCAGTGTGCACCAGGCTCAACTTTCCTATCTGGAAGGAAAGGATCAGGTTCTACATGGAAGCAGTTGATCCTCGACTCTTCATGATCGTGGAGGAGGGACCGTATGTCCCCACTAAGGCCTCCACCATTGATCCTACCCAGAAAGTGCCAAAGAAACTTTCTGAAATGGACAAGGACGAGATGGTGCTAGTAGGACTTGACAAGAAGGCGCAAAACATTCTGGTCAGCGCGGTTGATGACTCAATGATGCAGAACTTCTCCAACTGCAGGACAGCACAGGAGATCTAGCATTCCCTGATCATCCTAATGGAGGGCACTGATGAAGTGAGGGATGATCGGAGATCCCTCCTGCACCAGAAATATGAGGCCTTCAGACAAGGGCCTAAGGAAGAGATCGGAGTCACCTACGAGAACTTCCTCAAGATTGTCAACGCCCTCAAAGGATACGGAAGAGTGTTCACTAATGGTGAACTCAATGATAAATTCCTTAGGTCCCTTACTAAGGAATGGGACACAAAGATCTGCGCCATCCGAGAGTTTGGCAGACTAGCTGAAACTGACCCTCAAATTCTATTTGGGAAGCTAATGTCCTATGAGCTTCAGCTGAACACCAGGAAAGCAAAAGAAGAAGCAGAGAAGGCTGCAGCCAAAGAAAAGGCTGTGGCTCTAAAATCCAGTCACTCCAGAAAAGGCAAGGGTGCGGTTTCATACCGTGCCAGGAAAAAGGATGAGGAGGAGGACTCCGAGCCATGCTCCTCCAGCTCAGAGCTGTCGGAGGAAGATTTCTCCCTCATCACCCGAGAGTTCAAGAAGTTCCTCAAGATGAGGAATCAAAGAAAAAGAGATGGCTCCTCCTCCAGGCATCAGAAGAAAAATTATTCTTCTGACAGGTATGCTTCTAAACCGAACAACCATCGCTCCTCTGACATTATTTGCTTTGGATGCAATAAGCCAGAACACGTCGTGGCCGACTGCTATCAAGGCAAGAGAGAAAAAGGGAAAGAAGAGGAGCACAAATCTTCGAGAGATAAGAAGAAAGAGCGGAGCTATATCGCCAAAAGGTCAAAGACACTGAGTGAGTCTGATTCCTCAGACTCCAGTGATGATGAGGAAGCCTACTTCGGGCTGGTGGGTCGCTCCGACACAGAAGGAGAATGCCCCCCATTTACTGGGAAGGTTAAAACTCACACCCCTCTCTCCGACTCTGACTCTGATCCTGAGTCTCAGGATGATGAACCTGAGGATAGCACTTCGGCCCGTGAAGCGGAGCTCCTCGAGAAGTATGAGCTTCTGCTCAACACTTTCGAGGAGTGACGTAAGAGACTGAAGGCTGAGAAAAAGGAAGTGAAATTCCTTAAGGGTGAGTGTGTATCCCTAAGGGAAGAGTTCACTAGTTTGATTTCTCTCCGACATGAGCACCTTGACCTAACTTCTAAGCATTCAGAGTCTCTTAAACTCCTTGATCTTAAGCAGGAGGAAGTCGACAAGTTGGAAGAACTACTTGCGGCAGAAAGGAAGATCGTCAAGAGCTTCTCTATGCCAAAAACTGTTCTTCCAGTTGTTGATACCTTCTCTGCTCAGGCCAAAGGAGCTGGCTTGGGGCATGTAGGGGTATTTGGTTCCTCATCCAGGAGAAACAGGAACCAGAGGAAGAATAAGGCCGCCAAGAAGGCCTCTGCTGATGAAAAGGGAAAGGCTCCGCTCAGTCCTGTTGCGTTCAGAAAGCCTAGCTTTCCTTGCAACCAACATGACTTTGAATCAACCTTTGGTCATCATTTCCGGCCCTCGGTTGCAAAGCCAAAGAGCCGATATGATGGTTGGACCTTTCCCCGGAACTTCGGTATGAGTGCCTTCAAGGCACCTTATGAGGAAATCCACATGGGAAATTATGGTCAATTCTCTAGCGGCCATAATGGAAAGTAGGCACCAAAAGCCAAGCCTGTTATATAGAAGGTGAAGAAGTCTTGTGACTGCAATCACTGTGAGGCCCCCACCTCCAGATCCAAAGCCCCGGCTGTACCCACCGTTCCCAGGGTAAGGTAGGAGCCTAGGAAGAGGTACAATAGATTCGACTGTTGGTGTTGTGGCAAAGTCGGTCACTTTGCCATGGATTGTTGGTTTAATCCAAGGTATTACGAGACTCCCTATGTTAGCAATGCGAGGCCGACCACTCGTAGGGTTAACCAACCGAGGGGGAGTTTGCTAACCAGGAATCTAGGACCCAAGTTCGATTGGGTTCCTAAGGGAAATAAATTTTGTTTTGCAGGAATGTCCAAAGGCCACCAAAACGCCGATCTGGTATTTGGACAGTGGATACTCCTGGCATATGACTGAGACAAGAAGCCTGCTGCGTGATTACACTCCAGTCGAGAATGGACCCAAAGTCATCTTTGGAGGGTCAGATCGAGGAGTCACCAGAGGTTACGGTATGATTTCCAACGGTATAATCTCTATCACCGACGTGGCTTATGTTGAAGGGTTAAACCATAACCTGATCAGTGTAAGTCAGTTATGTGATAAAGGTTATGACGTTAAGTTCTGCAAGGATAAATGTCTGATAATTTCACGTACCTCTTCTGAGACGGTATTATCAGGCATTAGGAGCAGAAATATCTTCTGCTTAGATTTTCTCAGTTTAGATTCATCTACCCCCGTATGCCTAGTGGCAGCTGGAAGTGGATCTCTTTGTGATCACTGGCACAAGAGATTGGCACATATTAATTTCAAGACAATTAGTATGCTGTTTTCTAAGAACTTAGTAAGGGATGCTCCCAGTATCAAGTGCATCAAAGATATCCCCTGTCCTGTATGCCAGATGGGCAAACAGACTCGGGCTACCTTTAAGAGCATTGCAGACAAAGACTCTTCCTGGTGTCTTTATCTTCTACATATGGACTTATTTGGTCCAATGCAATTTCATAGCTTGGGAGGCAAGTCCTATACACTAGTGATAGTTGATGATCATTCTCGGTTTACATGGGTGTTCTTCTTAAAACGAAAGTCAGATACGTTTGACATCTTCACTAGCTTTGTGAAGCAGGTTCAGAACGAATTTAACTGCTCAGTGGTCAAAATCAGAAGTGACCATGGAACAGAATTCGAATCTGGTGCTATGACAGAGTTTTGTGAAGAACAAGGTATCTTTCATTAGTTTTCCTCCCCGCGCACTCCTCAGCAAAATGGAGTTGCGGAGAGGAGAAATAGAACTCTCATTGAAGCTTGCACGACAATGTTGAAATACGCTTCTCTCCCAGAATACTTCTGGGCAGAGGCGGTCAATACAGCTTGTCATGTACAAAACCGAGCATTGATCAACAAGCATCATCGTAAGACGCCTTACGAGCTACTGAAAGGCAGGAAACCAACCATGTCCTACTTGAGGATCTTTGGTTGCAGATGCTATGTACTGAATAATGGGAAGTACCCGCGTACTAAATTTGGTGAAAAAATGCTTCGAAGGCATATTCATGGGCTATAGTTCCCACAGTCGGGCATATAGGGTCTTCAATAAGAAAACCCTAGTGGTAGAAGAATCAATTAATGTTGTATTTGATGAAGGAAGTTTGCTTAACAACAATTCTTCCAGTGGTATTCTTGAAGATGCAGGTGCATGACTTGAACAGCTGGATCTCGATGAGACCACTAAAGATGAAACTCCTAAGTACGTCAAAGTTTCCACCTCCACGTCATCTGGGAACGTTGAAGATCAAAATGGACCAAATCTCTTAGAAGAAGGAGAAGCCCAAGAAGTAGTCGAAGCTCTAGACGCCAGACTTCTAGAGCTCCGGCACGTGAGGGATCATCCTAGAGATCAGATCATCGGAGATCCTCGTGTCGGTATTAGAACTCGAAGAGGTACTATTAACGAAGTTCTGCATCTTAGCTTCCTGTCACAGGTTGAGCCAAAGTAGTTCGACGAGGCGAACAAAGATGCGGCATGGATTCTGGCCATGTAAGATGAACTACATCAATTCGAACGTTGCAACGTTTAGACGCTAGTTCCCAGACCATACAAACAGAATGTGATTGGCACCAAGTGGATCTTCAGAAACAAGCTGGATGAACATGGTGTCATCATAAAGAACAAGGCAAGGCTGGTGGCTCAAGGTTACAGACAGGAGGAGGGGATTGACTTCGACCAGACCTTCGCACCAGTAGCAAGGCTCGAGGCAATCAGATTGTTCCTGGTGTATGCTTCGCACAAAGGATTCACAGTCTATCAAATGGATGTGAAATCAGCATTCCTGAACGGAGACCTGAAAGAGGAAGTATACGTCGCTCAACTCCCAGGTTTTGTCAATCCTACTTATCCCAATCATGTGTATTTTCTCAATAAAGCTTTATATGGTTTAAAACAAGCTCCACGAGCTTGGTATGAGACTTTATCTAGTTTTCTTCTTGAGAACAAGTTCTCTAGAGGTAAAATAGATAAAACATTGTTTCTCAGGGAAGTCAAAGGCAAGATTTTGCTGGTGCAAATTTATGTCGATGACATTATATTCGGCTCAACGAACAACAATCTTTGCAAAAAGTTTTCTAAACTTATGCAAGGAAAGTTTGAAATGAGCAGTATGAGAGAGCTCAAGTATTTCTTGGGACTTCAAGTGAAACAGTCTGAGGATGGAATCTTCATCTCTCAGACAAAGTTCACAAATGAACTCCTTAAGAAATTCGGTATGGAGAATGCAACCTCTATGAGGACTCCAATGGGATCCACTATGTCTCTGGATAAGGATGAGAAAGGTAAACCTTTCGATGAAACCAAATACAGAAGCATCATTGGATCCCTTCTCTACCTTACTGCCAGTAGACCGGATATCATGTTCTCCACATGTGTCTGTGCCAGATATCAGGTGAACACTAAGGAATCTCACTATGTCGCTGCAAAGCGAATTCTAAGATACCTTAAAGGTACTCCCAATCTTGGCTTGTGGTACCCGAGAAACAATGATGTCGAGCTAATAGGATTTTCAGATGCTGATTTTGCAGGGAGTAGGGATGACAGGAAAAGCACTTCCGGGACGTGTCAATTCCTCGGAAGAAGGCTTATCTCTTGGAATAGCAATAAGCAGAATTGTGTAGCTACCTCCACAGCAGAGTCTGAGTACATCTCGGCAGGCAGCTGTTGCACACAACTCCTATGGATCAGAAACCAGTTAGCCGACTACGACCTTCAGTTCAAGGAAGTTCCAATGTACTGCGACTCCTCCAGTGCAATTGCCATTGCCAACAATCCGGTATCGCACAGCAGAACGAAGCATATTGAAGTGCGCTACCACTTCATTCGGGAGCACGTGGAGAACAAGGACATCTCTCTCTGTTATGTCCCCACGGACAAGCAGATTGCTGATATATTCACAAAGCCCTTAGACGAGGCCAAGTTCAATCTTTTCAAGACTGAATTGGGGATGCTAAATTATGAGGAATGAAGACTACAGAAGCTCCAGGCTCGTGCAAGAACTGAGGGGGAGCAAGGGGTCAAATGCTACAGACCCAGATTTGCAGAAGCCGAAAAGGGGGAGATTACCCTCTTGGCTAAGGCTAAGGTGGCTCCAAAGTTTGCCCGCACGAAATTAGTATCGGTAATGAATATCTCTCTCAACATATTTCAAGGTTATGATTTTCATTCCCATACGCCTTATTCACCTTAGCTTGTAGGGTTTAGGCTTCTTCAAATAGGGGGAGATTGTTGGGTATTGTATCCACAACGTACCTGATTTGAAGAAGCCCCTGAACAAGCTAAGGTAAATAGGCAATGTCGTTGAGAAAATATTTCAAGTTGTGCTTGCAGTTATTCCACGCTAAGTGCACACCAATGTCAGGGTGCAGTAGGTCAATATACACGGGTCTGTACAACGTAATCCCTCATTGAGCAGATCAATGTGTTGGCCTACGTGTACTCTCTCTATTGGAGTGCACTTACTTTCAAGTACAGGGCTGTAACTATGCAAGAGCAGACAAGGAGCAAGGATGGGTAAAGGAGCAGCTCTTGGGTGGAAAGACGAAAATTCGTCTAAGTATAAATCGACGAGAATCACCAAGTAATTCTAGCCGATTCGGCGAGAATCACTAGTGATTCTCTCCGAATCGTCGAGAATCATTAGTGATTCTCGCCGACTTTATCTGGCTACCTCAAAGCGGTGCCAAGTAAGATTCGGCGAGAATCACAAGTGATTCTCGCCGAACCCATCGTTGAGCAGATCATGGCCAAGTAATATTCGTCGAGAATCAACAAGTGATTCGGCGAGAATCACCGAGAATCACTGGCTGATTCTCGCCGATTCGGCGGGAATCTTCTTCGATTCTCGCCGAATTTGCCTTAGACGATTTTCTGGAACCCCCTGAACCGAATTCTGCCGCTGACACTATTTTGAACCGGATTTCGGGTTTCTACTTGTGGTACCCACAACGGTCATATTGAAAGTGTCTACAGTATATATACGAGTATTTTTGAACAGTAGACACACAGAAAGAAGCCAAGCCGATCTTAACCTAAAATCGCCAATCTGCTCCACCGCCGCCGTCGCCGCGCAAGCAAGTCGTTCGCCGACCTTGATCGAGATTTCTTCCTGATCTTCCGGCGACAGAAACTTAGCCAAGCTTAGAGTCTCACGCGTCTATCCAGAGAACCCTTGTCTCTCGATTTGTTGATAGGGAAAAACTTCCCCGTCCGAATCGATCGAGACGACTGATCCTAGAGTGACCGTTGGTAGACCTAGCTTGCTTCGCTATGAAGTTTGGATCTCCAGAGTACAGCAACCACACATCTTCGTCGCCGCCAATCCCGTGAACCTAGCCGCCGCCCATCTTGCCGCCACCGGTTCCGGGGAGATCCTCTCCAAGAGAGATCTAGGGTTGTGGACTCTTTGTGGACTTCAAGAACACGTCGTCAACAAAGAGGGACACCTTAGTCTCCAAACGTAGTTTGTATCTTTTGTACATTCTAGTTTTACTTTTGTTGTAAAGGAACATAGGTTCCTAGTTGTAAGGGTTGGGTGCAACCCGTGTTGTGGGAGTGTTGACTCCTACGTGTGGAAGGGTTCCTTCCGATAGTGCAAGGATTGGATTTCAATCATGTTGGTGAAGAGAGCGAGTCATCCCTTGTTGGGAGATAGGTCGAAGGGGGAAAGTGGATGTACCCAAATCGGGGAACCACTATAAATAGCTTGTGTATTCTGTGTGCTGTGCTGTTTATTTTTATTATGCAGGTACAATTTTAAATTCCGCAAAAACGCTGCACGTCACCTATTCCACCCCCCCCATAGGTGAAATTAGTTGACACTAGGTGGACTTTCAAAAGGCCATTGTGCAGTATAGAAGAAAGGCTAAGTTGAGAAAGCTACCTCCTACTGCACAGGAGTCTAGCAAGTACTTCCCTAAGTCTTATCATTATTTTGAAAGGCAAAAGATTAAGGCTGAAGACATGAAAAAGAAAGATCTTAAAGGGAAGAAGCCTGCTGCTGCTGAACATACTGAAGCCCCAGTTCAAGCAAAGATTCAATCTGGAAAGGGGATTGTAATCAAAGAGCCAGAGCAGCCTTAGGATAACATTTTCTTTAGTTTACAAATTGTAATCACTTGTATTAAAATTCTATGTAAACTTTTGCCTAATGAAAATGTTGGAATTTGTAAGAACAATATTATATGTTCAACTATTACATTAATTGTTCTGAGATAATGGTATATACATGTTTTGTTCATGCATGTTTTAGTATTTTCCCTGTCATGTATTACTGTTTTACATCATAATGTGAATTTATTATGTATGGTGCATATCACTGACTAAGGGTTATGACTTCTCCAAATAGGGGGAGATTGTTGGGTACATTGGAATAAATGTACCTGATTTGAAGAAGGCTCACCCCACTCAATGATATACATCAAGATGTATTTGATGTGCTTTGAGTTTAGTTGTGCAGGTTAAGTAATTGCAGGGAAAGCATAAAAAGTTTCTAAGTCCATGTGTCGACACCCAGAAGAAAAGTGTCGACACTTAAGAAGGCTTGTGTCGACACCTAGAGAAGCAGTGTCGACACTTGGAGTAATTGTGTCGACACCAGGAATGCAGAGTCGACACCAGAAGGAAAGTGTCGACACATACAGGCTGTGTCGACACACAATGAAGAAATGTCCAGAGAAGCTGTGTCGACACTTAAAAGCAGTGTCAACACCCAGAGGAACTTTGTCGACATCAAAAGTGTCGACACTAGGAGACTGTGTCGACACTCAGCAAAACTTCAACAAAGTTCAAGTACAAGTGTCGACACAACGGAGATGTGTCGACACTCAGCAAAAGTCTCAACACATGAAGAATGTGTCGACACAAAGGAGTTGTATCGATACTGAGCCAAAGTCTCAATACATGAAGAATGTGTCGACACAAAGGAGTTGTGTCGACACTCAGCCAAAGTCTCAACACATGAAAAATGTGTCGACACAAAGGAGTTGTGTCGACACTCAGCCAAATTTTCAACACATGAAGAATGTGTCGACACAAAGTAGATGTGTCGACACTTAGCAAGTATCAACACAAGAAGATGTGTCGACACAAAGGAGTTGTGTCGACTCTTACAAGAAATCAACTAAGTATCGAAGAAGAAGGACTTGTGTCGACACACAGGATCAATGTCGACACATGTTGAAGAAGCAGTGTCGAGAAGCAGATTCTACAACACAAGGAGTTGTGTCGACACCATGAAGGCTAGTGTCGACACTTAGTCTACTTGTGTCGACACTTAGTCTATCAGTGTCGACACTTAAAGACTGACTGTCTCGACACTTTCAGACAGTTACAAAAAATTCAAGAAGTGACTGGATGACTTGACAGCTGCCATTCCAGACGGTCTACTGCAATTGTCAGAGCTGTCAGAAAGTTGTTAGAAACCGGAACAGCCGGTTACCTTGGAGAAAGTCTATATAAAGACCCTTCTCCTTCGACAGAAAAAGGATTGAAGATTGAGTATTGGATTCATTGAAGATCTAACAACACTAAAAGAAGAAGACCTTCAAGTGAAGATCTAAGAAGTTGGAGAGAGAGAGATCCTTCTAAGAAGACAGCTGTTGAACCAGGCTGTGAAGAAAGTCTCAGATTGAGATCTGATTCTTAAGTCAGCAGTGATTGAAGATCATCTGCATAGAGTTTCAACCCTACTGTGTTCTAATTCGAGAAGCTTTGAAGAAAGCCAAGGGAGTTTGATCTCAGCAAAGTTCTTCCAAGAACTCATCAATAAACCTGTCAACTCTTCTCTCTCATTCTGAGTTGTGGGTATATACTTTGTAATTTTAATTTCTTATAGGATCCCAAGGGATCTGAGTTGTAAGCCTGAAATTATAAAGGCTGAGTGATAGGGCCTGTGTGCCTGAGTGTAGGAGATTTATTTCTCTGAGTGTAGGCCTTGTTGAAGGCTGAGTGTAGGTCTTGGTGAATATTGAGTGGTAGGGCTTTTGAGCCTGAGTTGTAAGAGTGGGATCACTCTGAGCTGTAGGAACCTATTTGGGGTTCTGAGTGTAAGATCTGAGGATCTGAGGAATAGTGGAGAAGTTGGGCCGAATCTAGTACACTACTAGATAGGCGAAGGGGGAAAGTGGATGTACCCAGAACTTGGGGAACCACTATAAATCCTGTGTGCTCTCTGTGATTGTATGCTTGTGTGAATGTTGTGCTACCTGTGCTGAATTGCTGTGAAGAATTGCTTATAATTCTGAGTTTCTGCCTTTAAAGTTTTAAAAGATTAAGTGCACCTATTCACCCCCCCTCTAGGTGTTTAGGCACTAGTTCTTTCAAAGATGGTGTAATTTTTTTTGATGAACAAATCAGATTTCAAAAAGATGACCTCAGGGATCATGTTGTAAGAGAAGTCATAAAGGGGGAGAGAGTGTTAGTCAAAGCTAGCTCTGATCATGCTAAATGGATCTCTAATAACATCAGAGCCACCCTTGGATATCCACCCCTCTGTGATGATGACAATGTGGCTGAGTCAGGTATACATCGTGCTTATTTTGGAGGTGATCAAGCTGAAGTTTCTCAAGTTATTTATCCTCCAACTGATTTTGAAATGATTCACCAAGAAGTACCGTCAATGTACAACCCTCTAGATGGTAATAAAAATGTTATCCTTGAGAAAGTAGATATGTCAGTGTCGGAGGCAATTTTGAACAAAGAGCGAGAAGCTCTATTGTCTAAGAAAATATTTAGAGAATAGGCTGAGTTGAAGCCTGATTTTGAGCAGTGGAATCTAACATCCAGGAACATTATACTGACTGCTTGGAAAGCTGTAAAGGATCAGACCCATGACAGGGGCAAATGGTACACAAAACAAGAATGGCAAAAGCATGAAGCTAGACAAGAAGCCATAGTTCAATATAGTAGAAAGGCTAAATCTGGGAAGCTACCTCCTAATGCTCAGGAGCCTAGAAAATATTTCCCTAAGCCTTTTCATTATTTTGAAAGACAAAGAATTAGGGCTGAAGAGCAAAAGAAGAAAGATCTAAAGGGCAAGAAGCCAACTAATGATACTGATGCTCCAGTTCAAGCCAAGATCCAATCAGGCAAAGGAATTATCATCAAGGAGCCAGAGCATCCTTAGATTAGATTCACTAGATTTTATAACATTGTAAATTTTAGTGTTTAAAATCTATGTAAACTATTATTAAAAAACTATTGTAAGTTGAAACAAAACATAATTAATGCTCATTCTGGTTGCATTATTATTCTGTGATGATTTGTTATATATGTTTTGTTTTAGAAGTTACCATGTCATATAATGTTATTATATATCATAATGTGTATTTGTTATGAATGGTGTATATCATTGACTAAGGGTTATGACTTCTCCAAGTAGGGGGAGATTGTTGGGTACATTGGAAAATATGTATCAGATTTGAAGAAGCCTCACCTTACTCAATGATATGCATCAAGGTGTATTTGATGTTGTTTTGAGTTTATATGTGCAGGTTAAGTAAATACAGGAATGCAAAAATATTTTTTAGTCCATGTGTCGATACCTGGAGAAGTTGTGTCGACACTTATGAAGGCTTGTGTCGACACTGGAGAAAAGCTGTGTTGACACTTGGAGTTAATTGTGTCGACACTTGGAAAGACTGTGTCGACACTAGAAGAAACTGTGTCGACATACAAAGGTGGTGTTTACATAGAGAAGCATAGTCGACATCAACTGTGTCGACATATAGAGGCAGTGTCGACATACAGAGAAAGTTTAGTGGACATCAATTGTGTCGACACACAGAGGCAGTGTCGACACACAGAAGCTTAGTCGACATCAATTATGTCGACACACAAAGGCAGTGTCGACACACAGAATACCTTATCGATATCAACTGTGTCGACACACAGGACTTGTGTCGACACACAACAAAGTTTCAACTATGTTAAAGAAAAGAAGTGATTGTGTCGACACACAGAATCAGTGTCGACAGATTCTATAGATGCTGTGTCGAGAAGCAGTGTCAACACCAAAGGAGCTGTGTCGACACCATCAAGGCTTGCGTCGACACTTAGTCTATTTGTGTCGACACATGATGAAGTTCAGTCTCCACACTTGGCTGATAGACAGAATTTCAAGAAGTGATTGGATGACTTGACAGCTGCCATAACCAACCGGTCTACTGCAACTGTCAGAGCTGTCAGAAGTTTGTTAGAAACCGGTTCAGCCGGTTACCATGGATAAAGTCTATATAAAGGCATTCTCCTTCAACAGAAGGGGATGATGATAACAAATTGATCAGAGAGTAAAGAAACACTAATACAGAATAAAACAAAAAAGTTCGAGAGAGAGAGCTCCATCTACTCAAGTGCAGTTGTTGAACCAGAATGCTAAGAAGGATTCAGATTATGATCTGAATATCAAGAAAGAAGCTGATTGAAAATCAACTTCACAGGAGATTCAACCCTACTGAGTTCAGATTCAAGAAGCTTTGAAGAAAGCTAAGAGTGGTTGCTCTCTGCAATCAGATTCTTCAAAGAGCTGATCAAGAAGCCATCCATCCATTCTCTCTCTACCAGGGTGGTGGTTAAATACATTGTTAAATCTATTTTCTATAGGATCTTTATAAGATCTAAGTTGCAAGCCTATGTTTATAAAGGCTGAGTGTAGGAGAGTATTTTCTTTGAGTGGTAGGGCTGTGAGCCTGATTTGTAGGAGATTATGATATCTGAGTGTAGGCCTTGTTGAAGGCTGAGGTAGGGCAGTTTGCCTGAGCTGTAGGAGTGTGGACTCACTCTGAGTTGTAGGAGCCTTGTTAGGTTCTGAGCTGTAAGATCTGAGGATCTGAGGTGAAGAGAAGAAGTTAGGCCGAATCTAGCACACTGCTAGATAGGCGAAGGTGGAAAGTGGATGTACCCAGACCTTGGGGAACCACTATAAAAACTGTGTGCACTCTGTGATTGAATGATTCTGTGAATTCTGCACTATGTTAGCTGTAGAACTAGCTGTTTCAGATTAATTAATTGAATAGATATTTTGCTTTAGAAGAAAAAGGAATTACACCTATTCACCCCCCCCCCCCTCTAGGTGGTTAGGAACTAATTCTTTTAGATGTTCTTCTACCGATGGGTAGATCTGTGTATCCCCGTTAATTTGCATTTATATCCCGAATCGAAGGAAGGAATAAGCATGTTGAGTGAAGCCTATCCGGACAGGTTGTTCTGGATTGGTGATGTTTGTATGTTTGTTATGTCGGAGAAGACTTCGTGGTTATCGTGTAGATTTCAGAGTCGGGGAGTGTACAGATGACTGTATTGAGAGTACTAGGTGTTAATCTCCAGGAAAACACCCGAAAAAGGGGAAGGAGCATTTGATTACCACCATGTAATGGAATGTTGCGTGCAGGTTCTGTTGAGCCAAGCGGGAAGTTGCGGGCTGGAGCCCAAAAATATTATGCTGGCCCTCGTAGGCTGATGACTACTTTTAGTCATCGTTTTTGGTATAGTTTATAAGCCTAAATTCCTAAGTTTAGTTATAATTTTGTTTATTTTATGTCTGTTTTGTTTTATTTCTTGTTTACTGCCTTTCATGTTATGACATTATAATTTCTAACTTTATTATGCGTTTTGTTCTTATTATTTTATGTTATGTTGTGTTATGTTATGTTTAGTTTAGTTTTAATGTTTAATATGTTTGTTGTTTATTTTTATGTTTTGTTACTTGTCTTATTTAATGCATTATTATTGTTATGTTTAGTCTTATTAATATATATATTATATTATGTGATGTTTAGTTTTATTTGTTATAATTATTGTGTTCAATGTTAATGAATAATATTATGTGTCTAATGTTTGTTTTGTCTTGTTATTTGTAGGTTCATGTCCTCTTAACAAATGCAGCCCTTGATGTGTTGGTGCAGCCCCTACCCGAGCTCAAGTCCAACATGCATGCAACCCTCATAATCATGCCTTCATGGAGCAGCCCACAAGTCAACCCGAGCACTTAAGGTGCATCCCCTACAGCCTACCCGAGCCCTTGGAGCGGCCCACCATATCCAACCCGAGCTCGTAAAGCCCTTGAAACAGCCGCTCATGCAAAACCCGGCCACCTCATGCTCTCTCTCTCCCCTTTATTATTTTCTCCCCTCTTTAATTCTTATTCATTCCCCTTCTCTATTTTATATTTTCTAATTCATTCACTTAAACAACATACATTGCATTTTGCCCACCCTCTCTCTCCCTCATCATTTATTGCATTCATGTATTCTCCAACCTCATGGCCGGCCACCGTCTTCTACATTCATCCACTTTCTATTAAATATCTCATATTTTCATTCCATTAAATGTCATACAATGCATCCATCATACCCTCTCTCTCCCTTCATTTAATTCATGCATGAACCTTCTCCAAAGCCTATGGCCGGCCACCCTTCATGTCCCCTTCATTTCCTATCATCTAGAAGCTTCTCCATCTTATATAAAAGCCACCCCATCCCTCAAGCCAAGAAGGGAAATTTGGGAAGTGAAGTTTTAAGTTAAATTTGAGTGTTGAGTTGGAGAGTGGAGAGTGCTTGTGAGTTCTTATTGTTATTTTCATTATTGTATTAGATTTTTCATTATTGCAAGTTTTCTTCATAATATAGTCTTGTCTTTTTAATATTTTGTGTACTCTTCTTTTTTCCAAGTAATGAAAATGTTACTCTCTTATCTTATTTTGTCTTCCCTTTCAATTATGAGTAGCTAATTTCTCTTAGCCTTCGATCGTGAGGATCCATAAAATGAGATGAGGGTTTCTTTTATTTTATAGTTTTATTTTTGCTTAATTTTACTCGATCCTTCTTTGATTTTTATTTTGTCGACTCCGTATTTTCAGTATACGGTAGTAGGCTTTGGATCTCATATTTGAGTAGCTGAGAGGCTCGTGAATGTGAAAGATCACTCAAAGAAGGAAGGAGTTGAACGCAACCCTAGTGATAGGATGACGTAAATCTTCTGGATTGGTGTCAAATCCAATAGTACGGGTCACCTCGGTAGTGCGACTTTAGGCCCCTTTGATTTGTAAAGATATTTCGATCAAAGCGTCTATAAGTTAGGAGACTTAATGCTCTAGCGAGATTTTGTCTTATTTTCGGATCCGTCACGGTCGAGTTTGATTTGCAAGCTTAAAACTATACCTTTTATCTCCCTCATCTCGTTTCATGGTGAATCTTCGATCGAATGCTAACTTTTTATTATACGTTTTTCGTCTAAAAATTATCTTTAGTTTTTCTTCGAAAAAAAATTTTCTCAAAACCCACTTTCTTTCGGTAGGATAATAGTTCAAGCGTGAGTAGCAGTATTTGACAGCCCCGTGTTTAAATACGACCTTGATACTACAATTCGACAGGTACACTTGCTTGTTCGCATTTTAGCCCATCAAGTTTTTGGTGCCGTTGTCGGGGATGCTTTTTCGTCATTATTAGTAAAATGCTTTCGCTATTACTTCTGCAAAAAAAATCAAAATTTTTTTTTTACCTTTCTCTATTTTCTTCTTCAAGTTTTTATTTCCCTTCTTCTATTTTTCTTTCCTATATTCTCCTTCTAATTTTCTTAGTGCATGACCCGCACGAATCCGTCGCTACTTGTAGACTTGGACCCAGAAATCGAACGCTCCTTTCGGAGAAACTTGCGATTCAGAGGTTCCACTTCTCAAACAGCGGTTAAGGATTCTGACGGTGATTGTAATTTTAATTCTGAAATGGGAGATCCCAACCCAGGAATGGATCAGCAAAGGACCATGTCCGATTATGCTCGACCCAACCTGTAGGGGACTGAAACAAGTATTGTTCGACCTGCAATTGCGAACAATAACTTTGAGCTTAAGCCTAGCATCATATAAATGGTGCAGCAATATGTACAGTTCGACGGATTTCAAGATGAAGATCTGAACTTGCATATTGCCAATTTTCTTGAAATCTGTGACACCTTCAAAATAAATGGTGTCTCAGACGATGCTATAAGGCTAAGACTCTTCCCCTTCTCCTTAAGAACTAAAGCCAAATAGTTGTTGAGTTCTCTTCCAAGAGTATCAATCACTACTTGTAACATTTTAACTGAAAAGATTCTCTCTCGTTATTCCCCCCCCCCCCCCCCCCCGCCAAAACTGCTAAGCTAAGAAATGATATAACTTCGTACTCTCAAATTGTTCTGAGACCCTCTATGACACTTGGGAGAGGTTTAAGGAACTTTTGAGATACTGCCCCCATCATGCTCTGCCTGTATGGTTACAGGTACAGACATTTTACAATGGGCTAAATCAAGAAACTAAGCAAATGATAGATGCCGCTTCCACTGGTTCTTTGGACCGCAAAACACCGGAAGCCGCTCTTGAGCTTATCGAGGACATGGTGATGAACACTTATCAGTGGAATTCATCTAGGACTCGCCCATCTAAACCTGTAGGTATCTATGAAGTGGATTCGGTGTCGCAACTGGCACTGCAAGTGGAGATGCTGAACAAGAAGATTTCAGAGATGACAGCTGCCTCCGCTGCTAAGGTATTTGAAAATGTGAATGTTGCTGCTGCTGCCGAGCAGGTGGATTATCTAGGGAACATACCCAGGCCTGCTCAAAATAATTCTGCCAATAAGTTTTCTGCTTTTCCTAATTTTTCTGCATCTCCTGGTTTTAATTCATCTTCGAACTCTTATGATCCTGGATGGCGTAACCATCCTAATGTTTCTTGGAGTAACCCTGCTAATGTTGTACGCCGACCACACGATTTTACACAACCACCACCACCACAACAAAACCAAAATCTTCAAAAAACCCTCTATTTGGAAGAAATTTTATCTAGATATATCAGCTCGAACGATGCTACTATTAGAAACTTAACAGGGTCGATGAAAATTTTAGAAAATCAGGTCGGGCAACTTGCCAATGTTTTTTCCGAGAGACCACATGGAACTCTTCCCTCGAACACTGAACCTAACCCAGGAGAGCATGCAAATGCGATTTCCCTTCGAAGCGGTAAGGTTATTAATGAGCCCACCACTAGGGAAGAGCCAAAGGTGATTGTCCCTCCTGTTGTGGAAACAATTATCCCCACAGAAAATGATAAATCAAGTTTTGGAAATGAAAAATCTACTTTAGATAAAGAAAAAGATATTTCTGTTTTTTCTGATTTTGGAAAAGAAAATGATGACGTTCAAAATAATGCTCCGGTTGTTATAAAGGAATTCCCGCCACCTCCTTATCCGCCTCGACTTAGGAAAGAAAAACTAGACGATCAGTACCAACACTTCCTTGAAATGTTCAAACAAATTCATATTAATTGGCCATTTCATGAAGCGATTAGTCAAATGCCTAAGTACGCAAAATATCTTAAGAATTTATTAACGAACAAGACAAAATTGGAAAATTTATCGCATGTAACCTTAAATGAAGAATGCTCGGCGGTCGTTAAAAACTCTAATCTTCCTAAAAAGATAAACGATCCGGGTAGTTTTTCCATTCCTTGCATTTTTGGTGATCTGTTTGTTAAACAAGCGTTAGCGGATCTAGGGGCGAGCATCAATTTGATGCCCCTTTCTTTATTCAAAAATCTAGGATTGGGCACTCTTAGCCCTACAATAATGAGTATCCAGTTAGCTGATAGGTCAATTAAGTATCCTTTAGGTATCATTGAGGACGTGCTAGTAAAGGTCGACAAATTCATCTTCGCTTTGGATTTTGTCATTCTCGATATTGAAGAAGACGTCGAGGTCCCTCTTATCCTTGGTCAACCCTTCATAGCCACCTCTCGAGCGGTCATCGATGTTAGTAATTTTGCGTGTGGGAGATGATGAGGTCACATTTTCTATCAATCAATCAATGAAAAACTCTTTAAAAAATGATGATTCATGCTTCTTTCTTGATGTTTTAAATGAAGATTCTTCACTTTCTCTTTCTAACATCTCTTCAAATGAATTTTCCTCTTCTTTTTCTGAAATTTCTTCATATGATTTTGAAAACACGGTTATGTCATTACAAGAAAATTTTGAAAAAGATTCTGTCTTTGGTAGAAAAAAGTATGAAAATTTTTTTTTTTTGAAAAAGAAACGAATTTGAAAAACTCTTATGATGAACCACCCCATCTTGATTTAAAACCACTCCCTAATCATCTAAAATATGCCTTTCTTGAAAAAAATTCTAAATTGCCCGTTATAATCTCGGCCTATATTTCTCAATCCGAAAACGATCAGTTGATCGAAGTACTACAAAAGCATCGCCGAGCTATAGCGTGGCAAATTTCCGACATTTCTGACATAAGCCCTTCTTTTTGTACTCATAAAATATTTTTTGAAAATAATCCTAAGGGTGTAGTCCAACCACAACGTCATCTTAATCTGAATATGAAAGAGGTTGTGAAGGAAGAAGTGCTTAAGTTATTAGATGCGGGGATAATTTATCCGATTTCCGATAGTCAGTAGGCGAAAATTAAGAAGTTAACAAACAACTAGGCGAAAATTACCTCAGTGGCGTTGAGTCACAACTCAACGGAGATGCTCCAAACTTCATCTTCTTGCTAGCGGCGAGTTCTACGTGGAATAATATCCACGTCTCTGCAGAAATCCACACGAGCGGGAGAACGCCGATCTATCCGTCGCACGGATTATCGGGAAGGAGAAGACCGTACCTTGCTTTCCCACGGACTTCTAGGTCCGCGCCAGGGATTGCAACGCCAGCGACGATCGCCGGAGAGAGAGAGGTCGACGGAGCGAACACGGCGGCGGCGAACACTTCCATCAGCGGCGGGATTTGGGATCGGCGGAACGAGCGGAATGGCGGAACGCTTCCGTCGATTTCGATTCGATCAGCCAAGGAGAGATCTGTCCCGAAAAACCCTAAGTATTCTATTTATACCTAAAGTATAAAATAGACTTAGGAGTGTCGCTATCCGCAGACCACCCAAGAATAGGGGTTCCAGAGTCGGCGAGAATCACCAGCCGATCGGTGAGAATCGATCGTCGAGAATCACTAAGGATCGACGAGTATCGGCTAGGATCGGCGAGAACCAGTCAGCGAGAATCGGTCGGCGAGAATCACCAGCAGATTCAGCGAGAATCAATCGGCGAGACTGCCCGATGATTCACGTCGAATCGTAGGTTGATGATTCTCGTCGATCGTCGAGAATCACCGGCGATACACGTCGAACAGGGTCGACGATTCTCGTCGATCAATGAGAATCAGAGTACACTACTCGACGATTCTCGTCGATCGGCGAGAATCCGAGCACCAATCCACCAAGGCAACACTTTGCCCCACCCGACTCTCCTTTAAGGCAACACTTTGCCCACAACCCCATTCAGGTCAGTGATTGGTAACCTTTACCAACACATTCAATCATCCAACTTCTCCACATCTCTTATGTGCGACCCTGCAGGCTCATATCACGTTGGCAATGAGATTACATGTTTGATCACTACCAGATCACCATGGTAACTCCAACAGACTCCCACTTGATCTTGAAATTATCAAACCAAAAACCTCACAAACAATGAGCGGCATCTAGCAATGCATCATTGCTCCCCAAGCAATAAGAGTTTATAACTCATAAGCCTTTATGACCATTGTATCAGCGTTGTCTTTGTCCCTTTGTCCCTTACATCCGGAAAGAACTAGAGGCATGGACCGTGTCACCCTCGTAATAGCTCAATCCAAGTTTCTTGATCCAGGACGGACTTCCAGAGAATGGTGAGTCCAATATCACATATTGACTCAACCAAGCATGGCCATGCATTTCTCAGTCCAGTTCCATCAAGGGGCCCATGGATGCAACTCCTGTCATACAGGAGGACAAATCCCATATCTGCTCACACACAAACACCCAAATGATTCGTAACATGCCCAACAACCACCCTTATCATCAACCTTTCTCAAGGAAGACTTTAGATGGCATCAAAGCACGCTCTTCCTCACTTGATGAATGCTGTGACTTCAGGTCAAAGAACCACAACACCATTGTCAATTGAGACCTACTCGTGACACGATTGGATGACAATCCACAGAGTAGTCTCAGGTTGGGTCTGTCCAGTACAACTTGTTCACTAACAAGTACCCACGTGATGACTTGATATCACAATATCATGACCTGTGAGAACCGGTCATCAGTCAACGCACGTGCTAGTCTTCAAGTACCATCATCACCCTTAGCTTCTATGATGATACTCGACCAGGGACCTTTTAAAAATGAAGCTTCAAATAAATCATGGGCTCTCACATTCAAGTCACGTACTTGAAGTCCCATGGAAGCGAACATTCTAAGGGTATCTATTATGTTAACATTTAACTATCATATAAAAAAAGACATAATAAAAGAACTTGCCATTAATTGTAAAAGAAAAACTAGGTACAATGTTCATCATATGAACAAATATCCAACAAAATACAAGATTACATGCAACCCATAAGATTCTCACTAGAGTTGATCATTTAGGTATCGTATACCCATCGATCTAGTATGGCCATCATGCTTTCTCTGCGCGAGAGGCTTTGTCAGTGGATCCGCAATATTCTCATCAGTCGGCACTCTGCAAATGTTCACATCTCCTCGTTCGACAATCTCACGAATAAGATGAAACCGCCGAAGTATGTGCTTGGAGCGCTGATGGGATCTAGGTTCCTTAGATTGTGCAATTGCACCATTGTTATCACAGTAGAGAACTACGGGACCAACAATGCTAGGAACTACATCAAGCTCGCCGATGAATTTCCTAATCCATACAGCCTCCTTCGCCGCATTAGCTGTGGCGATATACTCGGTCTCTGTTGTAGAATCAGCAACTGTCTCTTGCTTGGAACTTTTCCAGCTCACAGCTCCTCCATTCAGGCAAAACACAAAACCTGACTGAGACTTGGAGTCATCTCTATCAGTTTGGAAGCTAGCATCCGTGTAACCACTTACAACGAGCTCTTCCTCTCCACCATACACCAAGAACGCATCCTTAGTCCTTCTCAAGTACTTCAGGACATTCTTGGCTGCAATCCAGTGACACTCACCGGGGTCTGACTGATACCTGCTAGTCATGCTCAAAGCAAAGGAGACATCGGGTCGAGTACATAACATCGCGTACATGATTGATCCAATTGCCGAAGCATATGGAATCAACTTCATGCGGTCCTTATCTTCACAAGACTTTGGACACTGGTCCTTAGAGAGATTCACACCATGAGACATGGGCAAAAATCCTTTCTTGGACTCAAGCATGTTGAACTGCTTCAACACCTTTTCGATGTACGTACTCTGGGTCAAACCAAGAAACTTCTTCGATCTATCTCTATAGATCTTAATACCGAGTATGTAAGTTGCTTCAATGAAATCCTTCATTGAAAAGCAGTTCCCTAGGTTATTCTTAACAACTTTCAGGGTAGGAATGTCATTCCCAATCAACAGTATGTCATCTACATACAATATCAGGAAGACAACAATGCTCCCACTGATTCGCTTGTAAACACAAGGCTCATCTTCATTCTTGATGAAACCAAACTCTTTGATTTTCTCATCAAAACGAAGATTCCAACTTCGAGAGGCCTGTTTCAGTCCATAAATGGACTTATTCAGCTTGCATATTTTAGTGGCTTCATCTGGGGATACAAAACCCTCGGGTTGTGTCATATACACTTCCTCAAGGAGGTTTCCATTAAGGAAAGCCATTTTGACATCCATCTGCCAGATCTCGTAGTAATAATACGCAGCAACAGCAAGCAATATCCTTATGGACTTTACCATGGCAACAGGGGAAAAAGTCTCATCATAGTCAATACCATGAATTTGCTTTAAACCCTTAGCCACCAGTCGCCCTTTGAATGTCTGTACATTCCCATCCATGTCGGTCTTCTTCTTGAAGACCCACTTGCACCCTATGGGTCGTACCCCTTCAGGTGGTTCCACCAAGTTCCATACTTGGTTTGCATACATGGAGTCCATTTCGGATTTCATAGCCTCAAGCCATTTGTCGGAGTCCGGTCCATTCATAGTCTCTTGGTAGGTTGCTGGCTCATCATCATGATCCATAAGCAACACATTACCTATTTGAGACACGAGAAATCCATATCTCTCAGGCTCAAACCTTTGTCTACCAGATCTACGTAGGACTTGTGTTCCCTGAGCAGGTTCTCTAGCTACAACATCTTGTAGTCCTGACTCAGAATCCAATTCCGGATCATTCACTACATGTGGTTCTTGAACTTCTTCAAGCTCTACCTTTTCAGTCTTTCTTGATAAGAACTCTTTCTCCAATAAGACACCAGTCCTTGCGACAAACACTTTGCCCTCAGACGGTAGGTAAAAGTAATACCCTTTCATTTCCTTAGGATATCCCACCAGATAACATTTATCTGATTTGGGTTCCAGCTTGTTAGGCATTTGACGTCTCACGTATGCCTCACAGCCCCAAATTTTAATGAACGACATACTAGGACGCTTCCCAGTCCATATCTCATATGGTGTCTTCAGAACCGTTTTCGTTGGAGCGCGATTCAATGTCATTGTAGCAGTCTCTAAAGCAAAACCCCAAAAGGAAACAGGCAAGTCTGCATGACTCATCATCGAACGTACCATGTCTAACAGAGTACGATTTCTCCTCTCAGACACACCATTATGTTGTGGTGTTCTAGGGAGTGAGCTATGATACAATACCACACTCTTTCAGATGATCACGGAACTCATGACTCAGGTATTCGCCACCTCGATCAAATCGGAGTGCTTTAACCCTTTCACCCAACTGGTTTTCTACTTCATTCTTGAACTCTTTGAACTTTTCAAAGGTCTCGGATTTGCACTTCATAAGATACACATATCCGTATCTACTAAAATCATCAGTAAATGTAACAAAGTAGAAATACCCACCTCTAGCCATGGAACTCATGGGTCCACATACATCACTATGTACAACACCCAAGAGATCCTCAGCCCTCTCAGTATAACCAGTGAAAGGAGCTTTAGTCATCTTGCCTAACAAACAAGATTCACATCGCTCAAATGATTCATAATCAAATGAGTCCAAAAGTCCATCTCTATGGAGTTTGGATATGCGCTTCTCGTTGATATGGCCCAAACGACAATGCCAGAGAAACGTAGGGTTCAAGTCATTTGTTCTTAATCTTTTATTATTTTCTACATTACATATCAGATGGTCGAAGTTCAAAACATAAAAACCATTAAACAATTGGGCTACAGCATAACAAACATCATTCTTAAATATAGAACAATAGTTGTTCTTAATTATAAAAGAAAATCCAATCATGTCCAAACATGAAATAGATATAATGTTTCTAGTTATGGCCGGAACAAAATAACAGTTATGTAGTTCTATTACAAGCCCACTGGGCAAAGAAAGACGGTAAACCCCTACGGCTACAGCAGCAACTCTTGCTCCATTGCCGACGCGGAGGTCCACCTCCCCTTTACTCAGCAATCTTCTCCTTCCCAGTTCCTGCACATTTGTACAAATGTGAGAACCACATCCGGTATCCAATACCCAAGATGAAGGAGCAGAAAGGTTTATCTCTATAACATAAACATTTGAAGCGGAAGTCATACCTCCCTTCAATTTCTGCAGACCTTCAATGTACGAAGGACAGTTCCTCCTCCAATGACCAGCCTTGCCACAGTGGTGGCAATTCCCTTCCTTCACCGTTCTTTTCTTTTTCATCAGTGCAGAAGACTTGGGCTCAAGGTATGACTTAGGTCCCACCTTCGTCTTCTTAGAGCCCTTGGCCTTGCCCTTGCCCTTATGCACCATTAGTATGGTGCTGGCAGGCTTGGCCTTCTTCATATTGATTTCGGCAGTTCTCAACATGCCTAGGAGTTCGGGCAGTGTCTTGTCTATTTCATTCATGTTGTAGTTCAAGACGAACTGCTCATAACTGTCCGGCAATGATTGCAGGATCAGATCTGTGGCCAACTCTTGACCAAGAGGAAAACCCAGCCTTTCAAGGTTCTCTATATACCCAATCATCTTGAGTACGTGAGTCCCTACTGAGTCTCGAACTCCCATCTTGCACTGAAACAACGCTTTTGTGATGTCGAACCTCTCTTGACGAGCCTGCCCTTGAAACATTTTCTTGAGATGCTCGTCAATCTCCTTGCACCCCATGTTCTCATGTTGCTTCTGAAGCTCAGAGTTCATAGTGGCAAGCATAAGACATTCGACATCTAAAGCATCATCAGTATACTTCTTATAAGTATCCTTCTCAGCACGGGAAGTGTTCCCGGTCGGCACCTCGGGGGCTTCTTCTTCCCAGACATAGAGCTTTCGCTCTTGCCTGAGAACAATTCTCAGGTTCCTATACCAGTCCATGTAATTAGTCCCACTGAGCTTATCCTTCTCAAGGATGGCTCTCAGAGACAAAGTGGAGTGTGAAACACTTGCCATGGAATTCTACAAGAATTTATGCAGAATAAAATCAGTACCAAAATTTCAAATACAATTTATTTTAATTTGGACTTCAATTAAAACACTCCCACTATTTTATTTGAAATGATAGCCCTCACTAACAATTCGGAGAGTTCATGCGAGCTACTCTCTTAGTGGACAAGATCCGTATTTCACCAACACAATGAGTCAGCTTTGGCTTTCCTCTCACGATGCGGTTATTTAGGTAGGTAACGCTTGCCAATTGCATCCTCATGCAATTCTTGTATGGTTGGTGAATAACTCCTTACTCGCATCCATCATATGGTGCATTCCAACCCTATTCCTCTAGGCACTCAACCTTTGAGGTCACCTAGTTAAGCTGGACCCGATGTCGACAGTGGGATATCACAATTATCCGCTCGCACCCTTACCAAGATAGATTAATGCACCTTACTTTTGCAAGCCCACACTTCATCGATCGAGGCAGGAAGAGTGTCATCCATCGGAAGACATCCGAACACTTAATATTTGATGAAGGGATTTTAATTATAGGTTAACAGTTAACCATGATCAACATTTGATTAATGTGCACATCCAAAGAAAAGCAATTTTTCTAAAACCACATCCATCCCTTATGTGCACAACCTGACACCATTAACATTTGATAGAAGGAAGGGCTAAATCTGAACATCCGGAAACTTCCAAATCCTCAGATTTACATGCATTGGACAAAGGCAAAGACAACTCAACTTAAAGCAGTAGACAAGCTCATCTCTCTATGTTGGATTCAAAATCCAAAACAAAATCGAGGGATGGTTACTGCTAAGGAGACTACAATTTCTAACAATTAGAAATTCCCACGCAATTCCAGACGTTCTTGGAGGGGTACCAAGACTAAATCTAGACATTTAGAACACTTCTAAATCCCTAGGTTTACACGCATTGGAATAACAAAACTTCTAATACAACGATCATGGCCGAACCTGTCTCTGATACCACTTTTGGGTTTCTCTATGAGGATGGCACAACGCTTGTGCACGCAGCGGAAGAATAAAACATCAATAAAACCCAAAAGAGATTGGATCGGGCCATGATAATTGAATCAAGAAGTTAACAAACAACTAGACGAAAATTACCTCGGTGGCGTTGAGTCACAACTCAACGGAGATGCTCCAAACTTCGTCTTCTTGCTAGCGACGAGTTCTACGTGGAATAATATCCACGTCTCTGCAAAAATACACACGAGCGGGAGAACGCCGATCTATCCGTCGCACGGATTATCGGGAAGGAGAAGACCGCACCTTGCTTTCCCACGGACTGTTAGGTCCGCGTCAGGGATTGCAATGCCAGCGACGATCGCCGGAGAGAGAGAGGTCGACGGAGCGAACACGGAGGCCTCGGAACACTTCCGTCGGCGGCGGGATTCAGGATCGGCGGAACGAGCGGAATGGCGGAACGCTTCCGTCGATTTCGATTCGATCAGCCAAGGAGAGATCTGTCCCGAAAAACCCTAAGTATTCTATTTATACCTAAAGTATAAAATAGACTTAGGAGTGTCGCTATCCACAGACCACCCAAGAATAAGTGTTCCAGAGTCGGCGAGAATCACCAGCCGATCGGTGAGAATCGATCGTCGAGAATCACTAAGGATTGACGAGTATCGGCTAGGATCGGCGAGAACCAGTCAGCGAGAATCGGTCGGCGAGAATCACCAGCAGATTCGGCGAGAATCAATCGGCGAGAATTCCCGATGATTCACGACGAATCGTAGGTTGATGATTCTCGTCGATCGTCGAGAATGACCGACGATACACGTCGAATAGGGTCGACGATTCTCGTCGATCGGTGAGAATCAGAGTACACTACTCGACGATTCTCGTCGATCAGCGAGAATCCGAGCACCAATCCACCAAGGCAACACTTTGCCCCACCCGACTCTCCTTTAAGGCAACAGTTTGCCCACAACCCCATTCAGGTCGGTGATTGGTAACCTTTACCAACACAGTCAATCATCCAACTTCTCAACATCTCTTATGTGCGACCCTGCAGGCTCATATCGCGTTGGCAGTGAGATTACATGTTTGATCACTTCCAGATCACCATGGTAACTCCAACAGGTTGTTCCTAAGAAGGGTGGGATCACGGTAGTAACGAACGAAAATAACGACTTAATTCCAACTAAGACGATAACGGGTTGGAGGATGCACATCGATTACCGTAAGCTAAATGATGCCACTCGAAAAGATCACTTCCCCCTCCCCTTTATCGATCAAATTTTAGAACATTTATCCGGGCACAGTTTTTATTGCTTCCTCGACGGTCTCTCAGGTTATTTTCAAATCCCTATCGCACCCGAGGACCAAGATAAGACAACATTCACTTGCCCCTTCGGAACTTTTGCTTATCGTAGAATGCCTTTCGGGTTATGCAACGCAACCGCTACCTTTCAGCGGTGTATGCTTGCTATTTTTGATAAATACGTAGAAAATATTATGGAAGTATTTATGGACGATTTTTCTGTTTTTGGCGACTCCTTTTACTTATGTTTAGAAAATTTGGAAAACGTTTTATAATGCTGCGAAGAAACCAACTTAGTTTTAAATTGGGAGAAGTGCCACTTTATGGTGCGTGAAGGCTTAGTCCTTGGCCATAAGATTTCCGCTAAGGGAATTGAAGTGGACAAGGCAAAAATTGAAGTAATTGAAAAGTTACCGCAGCCTACAAATATTAAAGCGATTAGAAGTTTTTTAGGGAAAGCGAGTTTTTTTCGACGATTCATTAAAGACATTTCAAAAATTACTAAGCCTCTCACCCACCTTCTCGAAAAAGAAACTCCCTTCATTTTTGATGAATCCTGTCTCGCTGCGTTTGAATTAATTAAATCCAAACTTATAAATGCTCCTATTATGATCACCCCAGTTTCGGATTTAGCATTCGAAATAATGTGTGATGCGAGTAGTCATGCGGTAGGTGCGGTTCTAGGACAATGAATTGCTAAGAACTTTCATCCGATTTTCTATGCTAGTAAAACTCTAACTTCTACTCAAGAAAATTACACCACGACGGAGAAAGAACTTTTAGCTGTTATTTTTGCTTTTGATAAATTCTGACCGTACGTTACTCTTGCTAAAGTTATTGTTTTTACGGATCATTCTGCATTGAAGTACCTCCTTTCTAAACCGGATGCCAAGCCGCGTCTTATTTGCTGGATGGTCTTACTTCAAGAATTCAACTTGGAGATTCGGGATAAGAAAGGAGCGGAAAACCTAGAGGCTAATCATCGTTTTCGTCTTGAAAATCCCAAACTTGATATTTTAAATGAAAATTTTATTAATGACTCTTTTCTTGATGAACGAATTTTGAACATTTCTTCTTCTACCCCCTGGTTTGCCGATCTGGCCAATTATCTTGTGGCCCGGGCCCTTCCAAAAGAATACTCTTCTCACCAAAAGAAGAAATTCTTTTCGGAGTTGAAGTATTATTTTTGGGAGGACCCCTTTCTATTTCGCATTTGTGCGTATCAGGTGGTTAGAAGATATGTTTCTCGGGAAGAAGGTCAACAAATTTTAAAGCATGTTCATAAAGGTCCGATTGGCGGGCATTTTCAAGCAAACCGCACCGCCCACAAAGTTCTTAGTGCAGGCTTTTACTGGCCAAGCATATTTAAAGATGCGCAACTCTTTGTGAGCGGTTGTGATCGGTGCCAACAGACTGGAAACTTATCTAATAAAAATGAAATGGAACAAAATTATTTTCTGGAATGCGAAGTTTTTGATTTATGGGGCATTGACTTTGTAGGCCCATTTCCCTCAAGTATAGGAAATAAATATATTCTACTCGCAGTAGATTTTGTTTCCAGGTGGGCTGAGTGTAAGACCCCCCCTTTTTTTTCTCTTCAGACGCCGGGGTCTTAGGCCCAGAACCGCTATTTTGCGGTGACTCCTTCACGCCCTGAAGGGTCATCACCACAAAGCGCCGATTCTGCCGGCCATCTCGATCACAGAAAAGTAGTATAAAGAAGTAAATGCAAATTGCAGTCCACAGAGAATCACATGTCATAAGTAATATAACTCCACGAAGGGAGTGTCCACAAAAACAAACATCAGAGTAGCAAAAACGGGCTTATGCCCGGTACATCAAATCCTCACTACAAACGATCACTCATGCGGAAGCAGAAAAACTACTCAAGGTCGAGACTCACGGTCCCGGCTGCGTGAACTCCGGAGCTAGACTGCCCCACCTCCAAGCGCACCGGTCTCTAGGGCTGCTCCTCCATGCTGGTCTCCGCGATCCCCTAAATGATGCGGTTCGAAAACCGTTAGTCTAAAAGACTAAGCCCTATCATCCCCCGCCCCTTCCCCCACGGCTCCTAGGCACCGAGCGGAGAGGAAGAAAGGGGAGGACTTGAAGGTGGAGAATATCAAAAGCAAATGGCAGCGGTCCTATTCTAGCAAATTCTATAGCATAATAAGACAATAAGCTGAAATATGAAAAGTAACCTTTACTTATGTGAAAACACATAAGCCAAGGGGTCTTCTGCAAGGCTCCCATCGTATAAAAAGTCCCATACCGATTTATACGTTGGGGTGTCGGTGATCAACAACAGTAACTATATATATCAAAATTAACCTTAATTTATAAACTTGCCCACACAAGCTTATAGACCAAGGGGTCGTGTAGCAGGTCCTAAAGTATAAGCGTCCCATTCCACTTATACTTTAGGTTTCAAGGTTAAAGGTAACGAATATGCTATGACATGCAAGTGGGTATGATGGACATGCAAGTGCAACTCACACACCCGACTATGTGCACACAGACCTTTAGTTCCCCCTTTTTGGAGCCGTAACCTCCCAGGATACCTCCGTAGTGGCAGACGGAAGCGGTGGGTTGGGACTCGCCCACCTCTAAACCAGTAAAGCACTACCGGTCAGACCTATCGTACGCCTCAACGCTTGGTGCACGAAGCGGACTCCTGCGTACTCTTGCCGGCTGGCGCACCGGACTTCTGTTGGCGAAGTGCTAACCACACTTGCCGAGTCAACGTATTGGCGTTGGTGCATCGACCCTCCAATACCGAAGACCCACCACCTTAATTTCCTTTCCTGTTATGCACATGCAAATTAGCGTAATCAAGAACCGAGCCGAAGCTCCCCGGACCAACACGTCCGTCTCAAACAATCGAGCCGAAGCTCCCCGGACCCAAAGTCCGCCTTTTAACCATCCGAGCCGAAGCTCCTAGCTAACATCCGGTGCCATCAGTGTTGTGGAATGTGCAACCCTAATTACTAAGTTACTCTTTTCAGCTTGTTAAAACAGTTTACGTTAACCCAGGACTGCCCCCGGTATTCCCTGTGAAGGGCTCTCAAGGGGCACTAGGAACTGTGTTGGGATTACGCCCAGCGTTCCCTTTCGCAAGGTACTTATTTTATTATTGGTTGATTCTCTTACCCATTATTTTCTCATATTTCGATATGCTAATCCTAGGGTAATTTGACTCCAACTCTCCTTGGGTAGGACGATCTTTCGTCGGACCCGAACGCCTATAAACCCTAGACAAAACCACACCCTACTCACACATCTTCCATAGATGCAGCCCATTCCACTTGTACTTACAGCAACCCATCAAGACCCATCATACGTGCCCTAATTCACATCCAAATGAAATCCTGCAGTTTTGCTATATGCAGACCACTTAAGCTACATGACCCGTAAAAAGGGAAGTACATGAAATATTCATCCAGTACCCTTATGATAATTATTAGAGGGCTAAAAAGACATTTGAAGCATAAATCCAGAAATCCATAATTTTCCTAATTTGTCTGATAATTAATTTATTTATTCTAGTGTCCCAAAAGGCCCAGGTTTGAACATGAAGTACCATTTTCAGACAAGATAATAATCCACTAAATTTATGATAATTACAAAATGCTAATCAACTCTAAATCCTAAGTCTTCCAATTTTTCAGCAAGGTTTAGGCCTTTAAATTTAATTTCAAAGATGCCCCATAAAAAGTCATTTTAAAAGATTCTATAGTAATAACACCTTCAAATATTCAGAGAAAATTCAGGGATGATTGTGATGGCCTACAAGTACCCTAGAAAAAGTTTCATAATTTATCATTTGGTAATAAGGCTATATTTGATTTTCTTATGAACTTTCTAATTTAAGGGTTAATGAACAAAGTATGCTAATCAGTCATCAAATATTTCCACAAAAATTCTCATATGATAACATTGAGCTAAAAACACTATGCAGCAAGTTTCATGATATTTTAGTAAGTAATGGCCTCTGACAAGAATTATTTAATATGTAGTCAAAATAAAGCACTTGTGAAGTAGATGCCCTAAATAGATATCCAAAAATTCTAACAAAGTTCATACAAGATTATTATAACCTAAAACTAACTCTGCCCATGTTTCATACCCTCTCTATGTGCAGGGAGACCACAATAGCCAAAATATTAATTAGGGCATTACTATTGATTACAAATGAAGTGCTATAAACATTGTCCAAAATTCCTCAAGTAAATTATCAGAGGCTCAAAATACCCTAATCCCCTCACTACCCAAATTTGGTTAAGTTTCAAGATATTTAGCTAACCTAAACTTACACTATAAGTTTTAGGTCCTAAGGTAGGGTTAGGGTTTTGGGGCCCCTATCCTTTTCAAAATTAGCTAATATTTTTAACAGAGGGTTCTATATACCCTAGGAACCTCCTTGCAAAATTTGGAGTTCATCCAAGGTGTTTAGGACTCATACCCTTCACAAGGCCAAAAGGTCCCTCCTTAGGGTTTGACCTAGGAACTTAGGGCAAATCTATTCCTCACTGTCCCATATTCCATAGGGAGGTGATAAGTGCCCTAACAAGTCGGTGGCCCAAATTTCAGCCTCTGTTGAGGTGATTTGGTCACTCAAAATCAAAAGTGCAACTTTTGACCAAAATGCCCTTTTTAAGGTATGGTTAGGGTTGGGTCAAAACATATTCAAAACACATCCAAATTAAATGAAATTTTATACAGATATCTAAAATGAACCCAGGGACCACTCACCACAATTTGGGAGGGTTTGGAGGTGTTTAGGGCACCTAGTTAATTTATTTAATAATTATTAAATGTTTACAAAAACTATAGAAATATTTTCTCCAAAAATTCCCATTTTTGGACAGGCCCTAGGTATAGCTAGGATAGACTCCCCATCAAAATTGCAACTGATTTGGGCTAGGGGTGAAGTGTGGGCACTCACTTTAATGGCTGCCTAGCCCTAAGGGTATGTCCCACCAAAATGGGTGCCCTGATCAAACCAGGAGCCTAAATTGGTTCAAACAGATTTTAAAATAAAGTAGACAGAAAGGGCTAAAAATCATGTGTTGATCATGTTCTCATACAGAGCATCTAACTATTTTTAAATATTTAAAACATTAAATAACAAAAGTGTGATAGAATGAAATAAATAGAATTAATTTCCTATAGTTTAATCCTGATGCAGCACGAATCTTGGCGCAGGGATCAACGACATCTGGTCATCGTCTTCGCTGAGCCGACGGCTGCGATTCGTCCCGCCTGGAGCGATTTCCAAGCCTTGCCGCCGGCGATCCAGCCCCTTCCCCGGCCGGCCGCCGGCGATCCAACCCCTTCCCCAGCCGGCCACCACCACCAACACCTCCGTTGAGGTGGTGGCTATCGCCAGGCGGCGGCTCCACCGCCGGAGAGGCGTTTTCCGGCGGATTTAGCAAGAGGATTTCCTGCCGAAACCATGAGGAATCCAGGATTGGATCGGGCTCAATTGAGCCCGAAACTTAAACCTTAAGAGTCCTAAGATCTACCCGCAAGTTAAGGAGAGGAGGAGGACCTTCCTGGCGGCCTGGATGCGTGAGGAGCGGCAGGATGCCATTGACGACGGCGGCGGCGCTCGGCTTCTGCAACTGCACAGTGGAATGGCTCGTCTCCTCCAGATAAATGCTCTAAAATGATCCCCCTGGCTCCCTGAAGGTGTTTAAATGGCACACGGGGGAGGGGGAAGGCTGGTTCTTCAATGGCCATTAACACCATTAAAGGTGTGGCTCGGGTTGTGTGGAGGGGGGCTGAACCCACCCCTTGGTGGCCGGGAAACGGCTGGAATCAACTCCTCTCCCCTAGAGGAGTTGATTACAGCCATAATTGGTGGCTGTTAGCCTTCCTTGGCCGGCCTCTCACTTCCCCTTCCTCTTCCTCATTTTCTCTCTCCTCCATTATCATGGAGAGGAGCTCCTTTCTCTCTCCTAGTCACCTCTGGTTGACTAGTCAACCTCATAAGCTAAATGCAGCCCACTTGATTATGATGGTCATGGGAATGGGTTTAGCCTAAGGGAGAAGTGGCTTGAGCTTGGGTTAGCCCTTTTTGGGCTAAGTTTTACTTGACCCAAATGAGGGTTGACCTGGTCAATTTGACCATCTAGGTTGACCCCATTGGATTTTTAGTGGCCCATTGGTCTCCTTTAAGGTCTAGGGTTACTTGAGTAGGGTTGGTTGGGCCTCTCGGTGGTCTCATGTCCCCTGGCAAGGGCACTTTGACCATCTAGGGCTAGAGTTGACTTGAGTCAACATGGACAATTGGGTTGACCCCTATGGGTCCTGGGTGACCCATTGGCTTCCCTTAGGGTCTAGGTAGGGTTATGTAGGGTTACCCTGTACTTTGGAGGTCACATACCCTTAGTAAGGGTACTTGACCAGATTAGGGGCTTGATATGACTTGGGTCAACCTGGCCCCTAGGGCTGACTCCAATGTGTCCTTAGTGACCCATTGACCTCACTTTAGGGTTAGGAGGGCATAGGTGGGGTCCTCTAGGCTAGGAGTAGGTCAGTTGACCCTAAGTAGGCTAGTTTGACCCATTTAGGGCTAGGGTTGACCTTGGTCAACGGAGGCTCTTGGGTTGACCCTAATGGGTCCTTTTGGCTCTAATGGGCCTCCAAGGTATTAGGGGTGTTGTGGTAGGGTCTTGGGGTTAAGGTGTAGCCCATGGTTATCCTAAACCATTGTTCAGAGTTCTACTATTTGCAGACCATGATGATCTCCCACCTTTTTATCCCCTATCTCCTGGCCCATTTCTGGCTTCCTAGGGTTTGTCATGACCTAGTCATGGCCAAAACCATTCTTAGGGGTCTAGTTGGAAATGTGATGTTACAAATCCCAATAAACAAAACAAAGATTTCGTCCCCGAAATCAAGGTTGAGCCTACGGGACTTACTACCGAAGAAAATAACCTTGTAACATCCCAGCATAGCGACTTATTTGTTAATCTAGGTTTAAAGGGAAACCTAGATCTATGACCACTTCGCCCAATCGGCAGACCAAGATCCCAATAAACAAGGATAAGCCCCCAATAAACAAAAGATAAGCCTCTATCTGCCTGGAGCAGCCCTTAGTAATATTTAAAGCAGGAAAAATAAATTAACATCTTGAGGGGTCTGAGAGGTATACCTGACTGAATAGCTCGGGGTATCTTTGTCGCATCAGGTCCTGCGGCTCCCAGGTATGCTCCTCCTGGCCGTGGTTCCTCCACAGGACCTTAACTAGTGGGACCTTCTTGCGTCGCAAGACCCGTACTCCTCGGTCGTCGATCCTCACTGGCTCCAAACAAACCGACCGGTCTGAAGCTACCGGCCCTTCGGTGGTCAAAATCTGCTACTCCGGGCGTAGCAGAGCCCTCCTCAACGAAGAAATATGGAAGACGTCGTGCAGCGCTTCCAGCTCTGGTGGTAACTCCAGCCGGTAGGCTAGGGGTCCGATCCGCTCCAGGATCCTGTAAGGGCCCATGTACCTAGGGCTGAGCTTCTTCCTCCGACCACGCACCCGCGAGACCCCATGCATGGGCCGGATCTTCAGAAACACCCGGTGCCCCACCTGGAACTCTACCTGCCGATGCCGGGCGTCATAGTACTTAGCCTGTCTGCTCTGCGCCTCTAGCATCCTGTCTCTGATCAGCCTCACCTGTGCCTCGGTGTCTTCAACAAACTCTGACCCCAACACCTTCGGATCTTCGTTCTGAACCCAAGAAAGCGGGGTCCGGCATCTCCTCCCGTTCAAGGCTTCGTAAGGCGCCATCCTGATGCTAGACTGGTGGCTGTTGTTATAGGAGAACTCGACAAGGGGTAAGAGTTTCTCCCACGGTTCCCCGCGGTCCAAGATGCATAGCCTCAAAAGGTCCTCCAGCGTCCGGTTGGTGCGTTCTGTCTGCCCGTCTGTCTGGGGATGAAATGCAGTGCTGAAGGTCAATCGCGTGCCTAAGTAAGCTTGCACGGATCTCCACTCCCTAGAGGTGAACCGGCCATCCCGATCCGACACTATCGTCCTGGGCACGCCATGGTAACGAATGAACTGCTCCACGAACTTCCGCACCAGTACTCCTACTGAATCGTCCTTCCTGATCGGTATAAATCGAGCCACCTTGGTCAACCGATCAACGATTACCCAGATCGAGTCATTCCCTGTCCGAGACCGGGGAAGCCCATGTATGAAGTCCATGGCTATGTCATCAAACTTCCACTCCGGCACCGGGAGTGGCTGCAATAATCCTGCGGGGTTCCTGCACTCCGCCTTCACCAGCTGACATGCCCCACAATGGGTCACGAAGTAAGAGACATCCTTCTTTATGCCCGGCCAGAACATCGTCTTCTTCAAATCAGCCGTCATCTTTGTGATCCCCGGGTGTACAGAATACCGGCTGCAGTGCGCCTCCGTCATAATATCCTCCCGGATCTGGCCTCCCTCCGGTATATACACCCGTCCTCTGAAGCACACCAGGTCGTCCCTCAGTGTGTAATCTCCTGCAGTGCCTGCCTCCAGAGCTTGGAAGATGGGCTCTAGCTTGGCATCCTGCCTCTGCCCTTCTCTGACTCGGTCTCTGATGTCATCGGTAACGCCCATCGCGGCCAAGTACTCCTCATAGAGCTCAGGATCATCAGACGACACCAGAGTAATGTGCATGTCCTCTAGTCTCTGCAGCAGCTCCATAGACATCAACTGAGGCTCTGCTCCTGCTGTGGCGGCTCTCCGACTCAGTGCATCTGCTACCACGTTCGCCTTCCCCGGGTGATAGTGCATCTCGTACTGATAGTCGGATAGAAACTCCACCCACCGCCTCTGCCTGATGTTCAGTTCCTTTTGCGTGTCTACGTACTTAAGGTTCTTATGATCGGAGTATATATCACAGTGGACTCCATAAAGGTAGTGCCGCCATATCTTTAGTGCGAATACAACTGCTCCCATCTCCAGGTCATGCACTGGGTAGTTCTTCTCATGGGTCTTCAGCTGGCGGGAAGCATAAGCTATGACGTGTCCGTTCTGCATCAGTACTGCTCCCATCCTCTGATATGATGCGTCGGTGTAGACCTGAAATCCCTCCCTCCCCGAGGGGAGAGTAAGAATGGGAGCCGAGGTCAGCCGATCCTTCAGCTCCTGGAAAGCTGTCTGGCACTGCGGGGTCCACACGAACGGTACATCCTTCTTCGTCAAGGATGTGAGCGGGAGGGCGATTCGAGAGAATCCCTCCACGAACTTCCGATAGTAACCGTCAAGTCCTAGGAAACTCCGTTCATCGGTGGCTGTTTTCAGCTGCGGCCAATCCGAAATAGCCTGAATCTTTGCCGGGTCCACTGCCAGCCCAGCTCCGCTGATAATGTGGCCTAAGAAAGCCACCTCCTTCAGCCAGAACTGACACTTGCTGAACTTCGCATAAAGGCGATGCTCCCGCAGTCTTTCCAAGGTCAATGCCAGATGTCGTGTGTGCTCCTCCTCCGTCTTAGAATAGATAAGGATGTCGTCTATGAATACTATGACGAACACATCCAAATAAGCCTCGAAGACCCGGTTCATGAGGCTCATAAACGCCGACGGAGCATTCGTGAGCCCGAAGGGCATCACGGTGAACTCATACAGTCCGTATCTGCTACTAAAGGCCGTCTTCGGAATATCCTCCTCCTGGATCCGCAGCTGGTAGTAGCCTGACCTCAAGTCCAGTTTCGAGAAATAATGGGCTCCCTCCAGCTGATCGAACAACTCGTCTATCCTCGGTAGCGGATAGGTATTTCGGACGGTCAGCCTGTTTAGTGCTCGATAGTCAATGCATAGGCGTAGAGTGCCGTCCTTCTTCTTCACAAATAGGACAGGAGCTCCCCATGATGAGGAGCTCGGCCTGACAAATCCTGCTTCCACCAGCTCCTGCAACTGTGTCCGAAACTCTGCCAACTCCTTCGGGGCCATCCGATAAGGGGCCTTGGATACCGGCTTAGCCCCTGGTACCAACTAAATCTGAAAGTCCTTCTCCCTATGCGGAGGCAGTCCTGGCAGCTTATCCGGAAAAATATCGGCGTAGTCACGAACCACCGGAATGCTAGCAATCAGGTCCTTCTCCTCAGTCAACTCGAACAATACCTGATATACCTCGTCTCCTTGCATGTGAGCCTTAACGGCCTGAATAGATGAAAGCAGGCGACGGGAGACCGGTGTAGTACCTTCGAATGTCGCATAAGTATCACCGTGGCTCAGCACGACCCTCCTTGCCGGGCAGTCAATCTGGGCATGGTTCCAGACAAGCCATGTCATGCCCAAGACAAGGTCGAAGTCCGGCATCCTCAGGATCGTCGCCGGGGCCTCGAGTGTCAACCCGTCTATGGTAACCTCCAGGAGGCACTTTTCTGTGGACTGGATCTCCATCCCATTGGGGAGACGCACCCTCCTGGGTAATCCCGTATAATGTCGAATCTGGTCCAGATCCTTGACGAAATCCTCCGACACGAAATTGTGCGACGCCCCCGTGTCGAACAGGGTATGGGCAGGCTTGCCGCACACCATCACCATTCCTAAATCAGTTTTAAGAAAGAACTTTGGTGTAAGGTTTTCTAACCTAGGTTGTGTAGTAGTTCTATCATTACTTAATGTGAGCAGGGAATAATTCAAACTAAAATTATTCTCATACCTGCAATAATCCTGTCCGGGTTCCGGGGCTGTGATAAGTCCAAAGCATAAATCTGCTCCCCGTTCTGTCTGCGGTCGCCTCCCTGGTAACCACGTCCTCGGCCGCGTCCTCGGCCTCCGAAATGCTGGGCAGGTGGCCCACCCTGTGGTGCTGGAGGTGGTTCCCCCCTCATAGGGCAGTTTCTCCGGAGATGTCCCACCTGGTGACAATGGAAGCACTCCGGCGGGGGATATGCCATACCCCCGGGTCTCGACATCTCCTGAATCTGGAGAGGTTGAGGGGCCAAAACCACCTGCTCTCTCGGCTCCTGCCTCACCTCCTGACGAGGCTGCTCCTCTGTCCTCCTCCCATCTGGTATGGTGCCTCGTCGCTAATCATTTCGGGCCCTCCGGCCCTGATCCTCCGCTTGCCGCTTCCGGCCCCGAGTGGCGTGCCAATCGGCCTCAATCCTCTTCGCCATCTCCAAAATCCGGGAGATAGGCCCGTCAGACACAAATAGCAAGGCCTCCCTCAACTCCTCTTTTAGGCCCTTGTAGAATCTCTTGACGTAACCTGCTTCGTCCAGCTGGTAAGAGCCCGCATATCGGGCCAGATGATCGAACTCTCGGTGGTACTCCACCACCGTCCTGGTGCCCTGCCTCAGCTGCAAGAACCGCTCCTCCAACTCGTCCCTGGCCGACTGTGGAATAAAGTGCTCCAGCAGCGTGGCCCTGAATTCCTCCCAAGTGATTTCTGCAATCTCCCTATCAGCAAAAGTCGTGTCCAACAGCGTCTTCCACCATCTCTTAGCATGGGACTCCAAGTAAGATACCACCAGGGCCACCCTCTCCTCCCAAGGGCATCGTATCCCAGTCAACATCTCGTACATAACATCCAGCCACTCCTCTGTCCGCACTGCCGACTCTGTCCCCAAGTATGATGGGGGAGAGAGTCCTCGGAAGGTGCTCATCCAGTTGGCCCCTGGGTTTGGCTGCTGGGCTGGAGCCTGCTGAGCCCGGAAGGCCTCAAGGATAGCTGTAAGGGTCTGCCCCATGTCTGACTGGAGGAAAGGTTTGGGGACCATGGGAGGTGGTGCAATGTCTGGAGTCTGCTGAGCTCCACCTTGTGGGGTGGGCTGAGCTGGGGGCTGCAAAACGAGCTACATTAATAGGTAATCGACTCAATGCCTAACGAAAGTGGACAATATACATGTGATTCCCCCCATATGGGCACACCACTGCTTCCGCTGCTTAGTTTGTCCCCAAACTAAACTCGCGCGGGGGGTGACCCAGGGTTGTGGACCGCTACTTTTTGATCGAGGTTTCGCTCTGATACCACTTGTATAAGCGTCCCATTCTACTTATACTTTAGGTGTCAAGGTTAAAGGTAACGAATATGCTATGACAAGCAAGTGGGTATGATGGACATGCAAGTGCAACTCACACACCCGACTCTGTGCACACAGACCTTTAGTTCCCCCTTTTTGGAGCCGTAACCTCCCAGGATACCTCCGTAGTGGCAGACGGAAGCAGTGGGTTGGGCCTCGCCCACCTCTAAACTAGTAAAGCACTACCGGTCAGACCTATCGTACGCCTCAACGCTTGGTGCACGAAGCGGACTCCTGCGTACTCTTGCCGGCTGGCGCACCGGACTTCTGTTGGCGAAGTGCTAACCACACATGCCGAGTCAACGTATTGGCATCGGTGCATCGACCCTCCAATACCGAAGACCCACCACCTTAATTTCCTTTCCTGTTATGCACATGCAAATTAGTGTAATCAAGAACCGAGCCGAAGCTCCCCGGACCAACACGTCCGTCTCAAACAATCGAGCCGAAGCTCCCCGGACCCAAAGTCCGCCTTTTAACCATCCGAGCCGAAGCTCCTAGCTAACATCCGGTGCCATCAGTGTTGTGGAATGTGCAACCCTAATTACTAAGTTACTCTTTTCAGCTTGTTAAAACAATTTACGTTAACCCAGGACTGCCCCCGGTATTCCCTATGAAGGGCTCTCAAGGGGCACTAGGAACTGTATTGGGATTACGCCCAGCATTCCCTTTCGCAAGGTACTTATTTTATTATTGGTTGATTCCCTTACCCATTATTTTCTCATATTTCGATATGCTAATCCTAGGGTAATTTGACTTCAACTCTCCTTGGGTAGGACGATCTTTCGTCGGACCCGAACACCTATAAACCCTAGACAAAACCACACCCTACTCACTCATCTTCCATAGATGCAGCCCATTCCACTTGTTCTTACAGCAACCCATCAAGACCCATCATACGTGCCCTAATTCACATCCAAATGAAATCCTGCAGTTTTGCTATATGCAGACCACTTAAGCTACATGACCCGTAAAAAGGGAAGTACATGAAATATTCATCCAGTACCCTTATGATAATTATTAGAGGGCTAAAAAGACATTTGAAGCATAAATCCAGAAATCCATAATTTTCCTAATTTGTCTGATAATTAATTTATTTATTCTAGTGTCCCAAAAGGCCCAAGTTTGAACATGAAGTACCATTTTCAGACAAGATAATAATCCACTAAATTTATGATAATTACAAAATGCCTAATCAATGCTGAATCCTAAGTCTTCCAATTTTTCAGCAAGGTTTAGGCCTTTAAATTTAATTTCAAAGATGCCCCATAAAAAGTCATTTTAAAAGATTCTATAGTAATAACATCTCCAAATATTCAGAGAAAATTCAGGGATGATTGTGATGGCCTACAAGTACCCTAGAAAAAGTTTCATAATTTATCATTTGGTAATAAGGCTATATTGGATTTTCTTATGAACTTTCTAATTTAAGGGTTAATGAACAAAGTATGCTTATCAGTCATCAAATATTTCCACAAAAATTCCCATATGATAACATTGAGCTAAAAACACTATGCAACAAGTTTCATAATTTTTTAGTAAGTAATGGCCTCTGACAAGAATTATTTAATATGTAGTCAAAATAAAGTACTTGTGATGTAGATGCCCTAAATAGATATCCAAAAATTCTAACAAAATTCATACAAGATTATTATAACCTAAAACTAACTCTGCCCATGTTTCATACCCTCTCTATGGGCAGTGAGACCACAATAGCCAAAATATTAATTAGGGCATTACTATTGATTACAAATGAAGTGCTATAAACATTGTCCAAAATTCCTTAAGTAAATTATCAGAGGCTCAAAATACCCTAATCCCCTCACTACCCAAATTTGGTTAAGTTTCAAGATGTTTAGCTAACCTAAACTTACACTACAAGTTTTAGGTCCTAAGTTAGGGTTAGGGTTTTGGGGCCCATATCATTTTCAAAATTAACTAATATTTTTAACAGAGGGTTCTATATATCCTAGGAACCTCCTTGCAAAATTTGGAGTTCATCCAAGGTGTTTAGGACTCATACTCTTCACAAGGCCAAAAGGTCCCTCCTTAGGGTTTGACCTAGGAACTTAGGGCAAATCTATTCCTCACTGTCCCATATTCCATAGGGAGGTGATAAGTGCCCTAACAAGTCAGTGGCCCAAATTTCAGCCTCTGTTGAGGTGATTTGGTCACTCAAAATCAAAAGTGCAACTTTTGACCAAAATGCCCTTTTTAAGGTATGGTTAGGGTTGGGTCAAAACCTATTCAAAACAAATCCAACTTAAATAAAATTTTATACAGATACCTAAAATGAACCCAGGGACCACTCAACAAAATTTGGGTGGGTTTGGAGGTGTTTAGGGCACCTAGTTAATTTATTTAATAATTATTAAATGTTTACAAAAACTATAGAAATATTTTCTCCAAAAATTCCCATTTTTGGACAGGCCCTAGGTATAGCTAGGATAGACTCCCCATCAAAATTGCAACTGATTTGGGCTAGGGGTGAAGTGTGGGCACTCAGTTTAATGGCTGCCTAGCCCTAAGGGTATGTCCCACCAAAATTGGTGCCCTGATCAAACCAAGAGCCTAAATTGGTTCAAACTAATTTTAAAATAACGTAGACAGAAAGGGATACAAATCATGTGTTGATCATTTTCTCATACAGAACTTTTAACTATTTTTAAATATTTAAAACATTAAATGACAAAAGTGTGACAGAATGAAATAAATAGAATTAATTTCCTATAGTTTAATCCTGATGCAGCACGAATCTTGGCGCAGGGATCAACGGCATCTGGTCATCATCTTCGCTGAGCCAACGGCTGCGATTCGTCCCGCCTGGAGCGATTTCCAAGCCTTGCCGCCGGCGATCCAGCCCCTTCCCCGGTCGGCCACCGCCACCAACACCTCCGTTGAGGTGGTGGCTATCGCCAGGCGGCGGCTCCGCCGCCGGAGAGGCGTTTTCCGGCGGATTTAGCAAGAGGATTTCCTGCCGAAACCATGAGGAATCCAGGATTGGATCGGGCTCAATTGAGCCCGAAACTTAAACCTTAAGAGTCCTAAGATCTACCCGCGAGTTAAGGAGAGGAGGAGGACCTTCCTGGCGGCCTGGATGTGTGAGGAGCGGAGGGATGCCATTGACGATGGTTTTGGCGCTCGGCTTCTGCAACTGCACCGTGGAATGGCTCGTCTCCTCCAGATAAATGCTCTAAAATGATCCCCCTGGCTCCCTGAAGGTGTTTAAATGGCACACGGGGGAGGGGGAAGGCTGGTTCTTCAATGGCCATTAACACCATTAAAGGTGTGGCTCGGGTTGTGTGGAGGGGGGCTGAACCCACCCCTTGGTGGCCGGGAAATGGCTGGAATCAACTCCTCTCCCCTAGAGGAGTTGATTACAACCATAATTGGTGGCTGTTAGCCTTTCTTGGTCGGCCTCTCACTTCCCCTTCCTCTTCCTCATTTTCTCTCTCCTCCATTATCATGGAGAGGAGCTCCTTTCTCTCTCCTAGTCACCTCTGGTTGACTAGTCAACCTCACAAGCTAAATGCAGCCCACTTGATTATGATGGTCATGGGAATGGGTTTAGCCTAACGGAGAAGTGGCTTGAGCTTGGGTTAGCCCTTTTTGGGCTAAGTTTGACTTGACCCAAATGAGGGTTGACCTGGTCAATTTGACCATCTAGGTTGACCCCATTGGATTTTTAGTGGCCCATTGGTCTCCTTTAAGGTCTAGGGTTACTTGAGTAGGGTTGGTTGGGCCTCTCGGTGGTCTCATGTCCCCTGGCAAGGGCACTTTGACCATCTAGGGCTAGAGTTGACTTGAGTCAACATGGACAATTGGGTTGACCCCTATGGGTCCTGGGTGACCCATTGGCTTCCCTTAGGGTCTAGGTAGGGTTATGTATGGTTACCCTGTACTTTGGAGGTCACATACCCTTAGTAAGGGTACTTGACCAGATTAGGGGCTTGAGATGACTTGGGTCAACCTGGCCCCTAGGGCTGACTCCAATGTGTCCTTAGTGACCCATTGACCTCACTTTAGGGTTAGGATGGCATAGGTGGGGTCCTCTAGGCTAGGAGTAGGTCAGTTGACCCTAAGTAGGCTAGTTTGACCCATTTAGGGCTCGGGTTGACCTTGGTCAACTGAGCCTCTTGGGTTGACCCTAATGGGTCCTTTTGGCTCTAATGGGCCTCCAAGGTATTAGGGGTGTTGTGGTAGGGTCTTGGGGTTAAGGTGTAGCCCATGGTTATCCTAAACCATTGTTCAGAGTTCTACTATTTGCAGACCATGATGATCTCCCACCTTTTTGTCCCCTATCTCCTGGCCCATTTCTGGCTTCCTAGGGTTTGTCATGACCTAGTCATGGCCAAAACCATTCTTAGGGGTCTAGTTGGAAATGGGATGTTACACGGAGGCCCAAGCTTTACCAAGAAATGATGCTCGCATCGTAGTTGCCTTTCTTAAAAAATTATTTTCTCATTTTGGTTTTCCTCGAGCGATCATTAGTGATAGGGGAAGTCATTTTTGTAACGCTCAACTCGCTAAAGCTTTAACTAAATATGGCATTACACATAAACTATCAACTGCTTATCACCCCCCAAACTAACAGTCAGGTCGATGTAGTCAATCGAGAGCTTAAATGAATTTTGGAAAAAACTGTTTCTACTTCCTGTAAGGATTGGTATTTAAAGTTAGATGATGCTCTTTGGGCCTATCAGACAGCGTACAAGACCACTATTGGTTGTAATCCTTTCCGACTAGTCTACGAAAAATCGTGTCATCTCCCGGTAGAAGTAGAGCACCGTGTGTATTGGGGGTTAAAGTTTTTCAATTTCGATCCGCACTCGGTCGGTGAGTATAGAAAAACCCAACTAAATGAGCTTGACGAGTGGCGAGCATACGCTTATGAAAATAATAAAATTTATAAAGAATGCACGAAACTTTATCACGATAAGAACTTGCACCATCCTAAAACGTTTAAACCTTGCGATCACGTTCTTCTTTTCAATTATCGCCTACGTCTTTTTCCTGGCAAACATAAAGCTAGATGGTCTGGACCGTTTACGGTCAAGGACGTTTATTCTTATGGAATTGTGTTGCTTTCGCACCCCGATAAGGGTGATTTTAAAGTGAATGGGCATAGACTTAAACTTTATTTTTCAAATGATTATGCGTCTCCTGCAACGAAGGATCTTGTCTTGGACTCTTAAATATTTATCTTGTTGTGGAACATTTTTATTTTACGACTTATTATTATTATTATGAAACTTTTAATTTTATTCGGACTTTAAATTGTTGTAATAAAGCACAATCTTGGGCACCTGCCCACGGACTCTATTTTTTCTGCTTTTATTTTGCTCTTCCTTCCGGAGGCCAACCAAGCAAGTTCGTCACCGCAGCTCCAATGTTGCTGATATAAAGATGGATCAAGTCAAACCTGCTGACGATCAAGTGCACTAGAAAGCAAGCATGGGGGAGCGACAAACGCCTTCATCCCACAAACCCGGGGAAGTCCTGTTCTTTTTATTTCATTTACTTTCTGCACTTCTCAGTCTCCTTCTCTTTCTCGTTTTTATTTTTGTTTATTTCATTGAGGACAATGAAAAATCTAAGCTTGGGGGAGGGTTTAGTTAGTTTCTTTTTTCCTTTTTCTTTCAAAAATCCAAAAAAATGTTTTGCTTTCTTAAAATCAAAATCTAAAAAATTAGTACAGTTTTGTTAAGCTTCTTTAGTATTACTTTTATTTTAGCCTTATGAAAAATTAAAAAAAAGAAAAATATCTATAAAAACAAAAATCCAAAAAAATTGCTAAAATCTATTTGAAAAACAAAATCTAAAATTATTTTCTATTTTTATTTTTATGTTTCTTCTAGTGATGTGTAGGCCCGTGCGGTTCCTTACTTCTATTTAGATTTCTTTGAAACAGTTTTCTAAATTTATCAGTTTAACATAGCTTAGTTTTAATAGTTTCTTGTTCTTAAATATAGACATTCATATTTTTTACGTTATAAAATAGCAATTTGTAGTTATGTCTTTTTATTCGGTTAGTTACTTACGAATGGTTGTTAGGTAATATCTCTTTTTCATTTGTGGGGTAATACTTTCTTGGTGTCTAGAACTTGTCCCTAGCTACTCTCGAAACATTTGCGCCATTTTTTTACGTACTTTAGAAATGATTTAGGCCACCCTTTGACTAGTTTGAGCTTTTCTTGCCCGCCAACAAATTTACCATTGCAAAACAGTTTTTGGCCCTTTTTCCATGTTTCTTTGTTTTTAGCTCCACCTTTCATTTCATTATTTCACCAAAGCCAAAATCCCTTTCTTATTTTCACACTAAACTTTGAGCTTAAATATTAATTTTGTGAAGGGTTATATCTTTGAAATGAAAAGGAAAATTTATAGCTTATATTTGGAGCTTTCCTTAAAAGTTAAAAAAGGAGTTATTATTAAAAGTATTATCAAAATGAAATGAAAAAAAAAGTAGTTTATTTTTGGCCAATATTATGAAAAGAAAAGAAAAACAATACAATGCCTTATGTTTATTTTAGCTTGAATTGAAGTACTTATCTTGTCTTATTTTTGTATTTAAAGCTCACCCTTGATTTTGTGTGATTTAACCACCATCATGTTTATCCTTGTTTTCAATTCCTAATCATTTACATAAACCAAATTTTTATGCCTATTAGAAATCCTATTAATCTTTAGAACGTAAATTCGCGTAGTGGAGAAGTGTGAACAGACAAGCCTATGGCCACCATCATTGATGGATTTCTTTGGAGGTTATCTTGAGGTGTGTTAGGGATAATTGTTATTCTAGCAACCTAGTAGTTCGTTAATGCGCCGTTTATGTAGAATTTCTACTCTTGTTTCTCTTATTTTCATTAATTTTGGATGTCTTGTTTTAAGATTTAGAAATGTGTAAATTTTCTTTATGTTCTAATGATATTTTTAGGTCTCCACTTTCAAGTTTTCTATTGTGCACTTCTCACCCCACTAGTTGTTAACATAGGAATTAGGATAGTTTAATTTTTCATGTTTTGTTTTTCTTAATTATGCAACCTAAATCTTTTTTTTTCTTTCCCTAATTCTTTACTTTTTATTTGCTTGAGGGCAAGCAAAAGCTCTAGCATGGGAGAATTTGACGACTACTTTTTGTCATCATTTTTGGTATTGTTTATAAGCCTAAATTCCTAAGTTTAGTTATAATTTTGTTTATTTTATGTCTGTTTTGTTTTATTTCTCGTTTAATGTCTTTCATGTTATGACATTATAATTTCTAACTTTATTATGTGTTTTGTTCTTATTATTTTATGTTATGTTATGTTTAGTTTATTTTTAATGTTTAATATGTTTGTTATTTATTTTTATGTTTTGTTAATTGTCTTATTTAATTTCTTATTATTGTTATGTTTAGTCTTATTAATATATATATTATATTATCTGATGTTTAGTTTTATTTGTTATAATTATTGTGTTCAATGTAAACGAATAATATTATGTGTCTAATGTTTGTTTTGTCTTGTTATTTGTATGTTCAAGTTCTCTTGACTAATGCAGCCCTTGATGTGTTGGTGCAGCCCCTACCCGAGCTCAAGTCCAACATGCATGCAGCCCTGATAATCATGCCTTCATGGAGCAGCCCACAAGTCAACTCGATCCCTTAAGGTGCAGCCCCTACAGCCTACCCGAGCCCTTGGAGCGGCCCACCATGTCCAACCCGAGCCCACAAATCCCTTGAAGCAGCCCCTCATGCACAACCCGGCCACATCATGCTCTCTCTCTCCCCTTTATTATTTTCTCCCCTCTTTATTTCTAATTCATTCCCCTTCTCTATTTTATATTTTCTAATTCATTCCCTTAAACACCATACATTGCATTAAGCCTACCCTCTCTCTCCCTCATCATTTATTGCATTCATGCATTCTCCAACCTCATGGCCGGCCCCCCTCCTCTACATTCATCCACTTTCTATTAAATATTTCCTATTTTAATTCCATTAAATGTCATACAATGCATCCATCATACCCTCTCTCTCCCTTCATTTAATTCATCCATGAACTTTCTCCAAAGCCTATGGCCGGCCACCCTTCATGTCCCCTTCATTTCCTATCATCTAGAAGCTTCTCCATCTCCTATAAAAGCCACCCCATCCCTCAAGACAAGAAGTGAATTTTGGGTAGTGAAGTTTTAATTTAAATTTGAGTGTTGAGTTGGAGAGTGGAGAGTGCTTGTGAGTTGTTATTGTTAGTTTCATTAATGTATTAGATTTTTCATTATTGCATGTTTTCTTCATAATATAGTCTTGTCTTTTTAATATTTTGTGTACTCTTCTTTTTTGCAAGTAATGAAAATGTTCCTCTCTTATCTTGTTTTGTCTTCCCTTTCAATTATGAGTAGCTAATTTCTCTTAGCCTTCGATCGCGAGGATCCATAAAATGAGATGAGGGTTTCTTTTATTTCATAGTTTTATTTTTGCTTAATTTTACTCGATCCTTCTTTGATTTTTATTTTGTCGACTCCGTATTTCCGGTATACGGTAATAGGATTTGGATCTCCTATTTGAGTAGCCGAGAGGCTCGTGAATGTGAAAGATCACTCAAATAAGGAAGGAGTTGAACACAACCCTAGAGATAGGATGACGTAAATCTTCCGGATTGGAGTCATATCCAATAGTGCGGGTCACCTCGATAATGTGACTGTTGGGTACATTGGTCAAATGTACCTGATTTGGAGAAGCCTCACCTAACTCAATGATATACATCATAATGTATTTGATGTTTGTTTGAGTTACTTGTGCAGGTTAGGTACTCACTGGACTGAAGCTAAAAGTTTCTAAGTCCATGTGTCGACACCCAGAGGGAAAGTGTCGACACTTGAGAAAGCCTGTGTCGACACCCAGACAAGCAGTGTCGACACTTGGAGTCATTGTGTCGACACCTGGGATGAAGAGTCGACACCAGATAGAAAGTGTCGACACTTGGAGCTGTGTCGACACTCAGTGAAGAAGTATGCAGAAAAGCTGTGTTGACACTTAGCAGAAGTGTCGACACTCAGAAGAGCTGTGTCTACACCAGAAAGTGTCGACACTTGGAGTTGTGTCGACACTCAGCAAAATTCTGCAGAGACTAAGGACAAGTGTCGACACTCAACACAATGTGTCGACACTCAATCAGCAGAGTCAACATATGAAGAATGTGTCGACACTCAGCACAATGTGTCGACACACACTCAAAGGAGTCAACACTTGAAGTATGTGTCGACACTCAGCACAATGTGTCGACACACAACCAGAAGAGTCAACACTTGAAGAAAGTGTCGACACCCAGCACGATGTGTCGACACTTAGTTGAAGACTCAACACTTGAAGAAAGTGTCGACACAAGGAGCTGTGTCGACACTTAGCAGAGAACAGAAAAGTTTACAAAATATTCTAAGTACAAGTGTCGACACTAAGGGAATGTGTCGACACTCAGCTGAAGAAACAAAATTGAAGACTTGTGTCGACACCAAGAAGCAGTGTCGACACTTGACAGTTTCAACACATGGAGATGTGTCGACACAAAGGATATGTGTCGACACTTAGAAGAAACCAACAAGTTACAGAAGATCAAGTACTTGTGTCGACACTTAATTTCAGTGTCGACACTTGAAGAAGAATCTGTGTCGAGACATACAAGGAGTTGTGTCGACACCTTGTAGATTTGTGTCGACACTTACACAGCATGTGTCGACACTCAGTCTATAAGTGTCGACACTTAAGAACAGAAAGTCTCGACACTATCTGACAGTTAGAGAATTTCAAGAAGTGACTGGTTGACATGACAGCTGCCGATCCAGCCGATCTACAGCAACTGTCAGAGATGTCAGAAGTCTGTTATGAACCGGACCAGCCGGTTACCATGAAGGAAGCCTATAAATAGGCACTCACAGTTTACAGAAGTTGTTGTTGATGTAAGAATTACAAGTTGTTCTTTCAAGTAGTGAGAATAATTAAAGTGGTTGATCAGATCATCAGAAAAGTGATACACAGAGGATCAACACAAGAAGATCTGGCAGTCCAACTGCAGATCTAAGAAGTTGGAGAGAGAGAGCTCCAATCAAGAATTCAGTCTTTGGAACTAAGGCTGAGAAGAAGGATTCAGAATCATCTGGATCTCAAGAAGCAGAGGTCAAGGATCAACTGCAGAAGATTCAGACTAATTCAGTTCTAACTCAAGAAGCTTTGAAGGAAGCTAAGTCAGTTTGGATCTAACTGAGTTCTTCCAAGAACTCTTCAAGAAACTCTCAACTCCTCTCTTATTTTCTGAGTTGTAGAGATAGCTATTGTATTTCTATTTTAACTTGTAGGATCCATTGGATCTGAGAGAATTGTAAGCCTATATTATAAAGGCTGAGGGTAGGGCTTGGTTGCCTGAGTGTAGGAGTTGAAGAACTCTGAGTGTATGCCTTAATTGGCTGAGTGTAGGCCTGGGTGGCTGAGTGTAGGCCTTTGTGGCTGAGTGTAAGGCTTTGGGCCTGAGGTGTAGGAACCTAGTTGGGTTCTGAGATAGTGGAGAAGGTTGGCCGAATCTAGTACACTGCTAGATAGGCGAAGGGGGAAAGTGGATGTACCCAAAGATTGGGGAACCACTATAAATTAGTGTGTCTGCTGTGCTGTGCTGTGCTGTGAATTAACTGTAATTGCTGTTAGCTGTAGAATTCTGTGGAATAACTGTTGTGCTGCCAACAAAGTTTTAAAAAGGTTTAGGTCACCTATTCACCCCCCCCCCTCTAGGTGTTTAGGTACCATATCTTTCAAGTGGTATCAGAGCCAGGTTCCTCAAAATAAGGACTAACAGTCTAAGGAGATCATGTTTGGCAGAAACAGTCTAAGTCAGAAAATAGATTCAAGAAATTCAAGAACTTCAAGAAACATGGGTTCTTATGAGAATCACAAACAGTTGGGTTCCATGAAGTTACCCATATGCAGGAAGGAGATTTTTGGAATCTGGAAAGAAAGGGTTAGGCTATTTATGGAGGCCTCAGACCCAAGAATCTACATCACAGTTAAGGAAGGGCCTTATATGCCAATGAAGATTTCAGTACTGGATGCAAATCAGAGGACTCCAAAGGATTTCTCTGAGATGACCAAGGATGAAATTGTCCTAGCCACTATGGACAAAAGGGCACAAAACATTATAGTAAGTGCCATTGATGATGCAACTTTTCAGAACCTAATTCACTGTAAAACAACAAAAGAAATGTGGGATGCCCTCATTGTCTATATGGAAGGTTCTGAAGAAGTTAGGCAAGATAGAAAGTCCTTGCTTAATCAAGAGTATGAGAGCTTTAGGCAAGGAAGAGGAGATAGCATCACTGAATGCTACAAGAAGTTCTATAGAATTGTTAATGAACTCATGTCCTATGGAAGAGAGTTCACTAACTATGAATTGAATGATAAGTTCTTGAGGTCCCTAACCAAAGATTGGGACACTAAGATCTGTGCCATCAGAGAAATGGCAAAGTTGGGAGAAATTCCTCCTCCCACACTGTTTGCAAGTTGCTGTCTTATGAGATGCAGCTGTCTGTGAGAAAAGAGGAGGAAAAATCAACAAGGACTGAGCACAGGGAAAGGACTGTTGCCTTCAAGTCAGAAGTACCTAGAAAGGGCAGGACTAAGTCATCAACTCCTCCTCCAGAGGTAGTTGAATCAGAATCTGATGAATCTGTTAGCACAAAGTCTACAAGCAGTGAAAGTGATGAAGACTTTGCTGTATTCACCAGACATTTTCAAAAATTCCTGAAGAAGAAACAGTGGAGGTCCAGACCTTCATTTTCCAAAGGGAAAGAAGTTCAGTATCAGGAGAAGAAGCCTTCAAAGAAGGACAAGAAAAAGACAAAGACTAGCAAGGCAACTGGGTCTAAGATAGTGTGTTACTGTTGCAATAGACAGGGTCATGTTATTGCAGATTGTCCTGAGAGAAGAAAAGAATCCAGTGACAAAAAGAAGACTCACTTCAAAGGAAAGAAGGAGAAGTCCTTTGTTACAAAGAATGAGAAGACTCTTTCAGACATTTCTTCTTCAGACACTGAGACAGATGCTGAAGCCTATATAGGGCTATTTGCTGAAGAAGAAGAGGAGTTTATGCAGATCATGGAATCAATCTATGAACAAGAAGAGTGTCAGTGCCAAGGACTGATGGCATTGACTGAAAGTACCAAAATCCTGGAGCAGCCAGGACCTAGTCAGGTACAAAATCCAACTCAAAGTTCAGATTTCAGTTCTAGTTCAGAGTCAGATTCATCTTCATCAAGTAATGGAAGTGTTTCTGAATCTGAGGGAGATATTCATCAGCTCTTAGATGAATATAAAGTACTGTTGCAAGCCTATAAGAAAAGCAAGTCCCTTGCCAAAAGTCAGACAAAGGAAATTGCTGATCTAAAGGCAGCTGCAACAGACTTTGAGAAGGAATTTGATCAAAAGCTCAATGAGGTAGCCAGGCTGAAACACATTACTGTGATTCAGATGGGAACTATCACTTATAAAAATGATCAAATTAAGTTACTGGAGATCAATCTCCAGAAGGAAAAAGAGCTAGTTGCTAGGTTTTCAAAACCTAAATCAGTGCTACCCTTGATTGATGAATGTGTTCATCATAAAGGAAAGGCTGGATTGGGTTTTATTAAACCAGCAAGGACTGTTCAGGATCAGTCCAAGTCCAAGGGCAAAGCCCCAGCAATCAATAAGCCTGCTGTAGTCAAGACAGCCAAGTCTGTACCTAAGCAAAGGTACAACAAGTTTGAATGCTGGTGTTGTGGCAAGTTTGGCCACTATGCCTTGGATTGTTGGCACAATGCCAGTGCCAAGTTGAGTAGCAAGTTACCTGGTGGAAAGCCAGCAGGTAGCTATGTCAAGTTGCAAACTAACAATCACCAAGGACCCAAGTTTACTTTGGGTTCTAAGGTTCATTAATTTGTTTTGCAGGTGAATCCAAGTGGCCATACCCCAACATGGTACTTGGATAGTGGATGTTCCAGACATATGACTGGAACAAGGGGACTACTGAAGGACTACATTCCAATCAAAAATGGTCCTAAAGTGACCTTTGGTGGTTCTGAAAAAGGAATCATCAAAGGGTTTGGTAACATCTCTTCAAACCTTGTTACCATTACTCAAGTGGCTTATGTTAAAGGGTTGAAACACAACCTCATTAGTATAAGTCAGTTAAGTGATGTAGGGTGAAGGATCAAGCGCATAACCAACTATTCCAAAAGCCCGGACTGTTGGAAAGGGTGCTACTTAATTTCTTAAATAAGTAGAAGAGCGCCACGGGTCAAGTGAAGGAACGCCGGACCCAACAATCCCCCCCCCCCCCCGGCGTCCAGCACAACCCGTCGGCTCAGAGGTGGAGTTACCACATGGCCCACATGGCTCAGAGGTGGGGTTACCATATGGCCCACACGGCTCAGAGGTGGGGTTACCACATGTCCACAGTTTCATGGCTCAGAGGTGGGGTTACCACATGTCCACGGTTGCCTGACCCGTCGGACCCACACAGGTAGAAGGGAAAAATCAGGATTTAATAGCGCTCCCCCGGTCTTGAACCCGTAACCTGCCTCTGATACCAATTGAAAGGGGAAACTAGATCTGATATACTCTAGAAGGGGGGGGGGGGGTGAATAGAGTATATGGTGCTTTTTAAAACACAAAGAAAATCTTTTGCAAAGCTTTACAACAATTGTTGTAATGAGTGTGAGCAGGGAAGCAGAAATAAAATAAACCACAAAACTAAGCAATGCACAAAAGAATCTAGGCCAGAAACAAAAGAAAAACATGCACAACCAGAAAACACAAGGAAATATAGTGGTTCCCCAACTTGGGTACATCCACTCTTCTACCACCCTAGGTAGGAATCCACTGCAGGATGAGTTGATCAGGTGTCCTGGGCACCAATGAGCTTTTGATAAGGTGCTCAAAAACCAAAACAGATTTTTTGATCAGGTGTCTTGCCACCAATGAGCTTTTGACAAGGTGCTCAAAAACCAACTTCAAACTTTTGAAGGGAGTTTGAAAAACCCTTTACAGTGAGGGGGTTGAGAGAGTTATGGCAGTCTTCTCTTTCTCAAGCAACTGAGAAGACTATGTGGATTCAGTGATGTTGTCAAAGCTCCCCCTGAGTCCTTGAAGTCTTCAGGAAGATGAGCTTTGCTGAGGGTGATAGGCCTTCAAAGATAGATCTCCAGCAAAGGATGATTTCAGCAAGCTGAAATATTGTGTGTCTGGAGTCTTGAAGTGATGTTGGCCTTGAACACTTGAGAGCTGAAGAGATCTTAAGATTTGAAAGCTTGATCTCTTGATGAGTGTTCTTCTGAATTCTTGATGACAGAAAATTTTCCAGAGTCTCTGAGTATTGAGAGGTGTCCTTGTTCTTTTTAATCTGTATGTATTGTCTCTCTGGTTCAAAAACATTCTCTCTTTTATTCTCTGAATCTCAATAGGAAAATTGCTCTGTCAAAGATAGCCGTTGGTCTGAATTAATTACAGCCTTAATTGCATAAGATGTTCTGAGGGAAAGTCCACTGATATATTCCTTGAAAAATCCCTTGAAACTTGCTCCAGAATTAAATGAAAACGGCTGGCAGATCTTCTGACTTAAATGCAGAATAACTTCTATCTTGATTGAATTTGAATTCTGAAGATCAACTGAAATCGTCGAACTGAGCTCTGCCATCGTCGAGCTGAGCTCAGCGAACTGGAGAAAGCAAGCAGCAAAGAAATCGTCGATCTGAGCTCAAAGATCGTCGAACTGAGCTCAGAGATAAAGATCCAGTACAGGGCCAAAAATCGTCGACCTGAGCTCAGCGATCGTCGAATGGAGTTCGACGATATTGAGAAGTTGAGCTCAGCGATCGTCGACCAGAGCTCGACGATATTGAGAGGCTTGAGCTCAGCGATCGTCGAATGGAGCTCGACGATCTGCCAAAGTTGAGCTAGACGATCGTCGACCAGAGTTCGACGAAACGTCGTGCTGAGCTCGACGATTTGGACTTAGTCTCCAGAAAAACTTGGATCTTCAGGGCAGCTTTCAAACCTAGACTCCTGATCCCTTAGACTCAATTCTAATTGACCTATAATCTATACAGAAGGTCAAAACATAGAATCCTAGAGACATAGTGATCCTGACCCAAATTAGTAATAGGGTGTTCCAACAATCTCCCCCTATTTGGGTTAGGAAAACTACTTACAGTCTTTGAAAAACAAACAACATCATACATAAAAACATAAAACAACAATCAAGACACAGAATAGAACCATCACAGAGATATATTATATATGAGATATCCAGATAGCAGTTAGAAGAACAGAAGTTGTCACCTTATAGAGTTCATTCCTTTTCTTTGCCTTTAACCATTTTAATTTCCCTGTTAGGATTTAATGCTTGTTGTTTGGATCTGGTATCATCAGCTGCACCCAAATAAATTTGCTTTGAAGCCCTGGGAACCACTGCAGCTGGATGCAACTCCATGTACCTATCTGCATCAAAAAACTTTCTGGAAGCATATCTTTCTAACTCCTTTTGCCTCTGCTCTGACATGGTGGATATGTTGGAGGTGTCTAGCCCTTGTTCCTTTGCTTTCTTTATCTGATCTAATGCAGGCAGTTCTTTCATCCTTGCAGTCCAGGCCATAGGATTTTTCTCAGGATCCTCAAATGGAACAGGTGGCTCATACCTGTTGGAAGAAGTTTCTTGAGGTGTCCTGGCAGTTACATTTTCTCTAAGCTTATAAGGGAATGGACCTGAAGATGTATCAGAAGAAGCATGTCCACCCCTGGAATAAGGATGCTGCCTGGAGTGTCCTTTGGAGTAAACCTGAGTTTCTCTTTGGTTTCCCCTGTATCCTCCTCTTCTAGAGTAGGACCCCCTAGATTGGCTTTCCCTTTGATATGTTCTTGCATGAGGCTGGTAGGGAGCCTGGCTTCTAGCAGGGCCTGATCTTGCAGAGCTGCCACCTGCACCTGCATCAGGTGGAGGTGGTGGAGGAGGGTGAGGGTGCTTGGACTGAGAGGAATCTTTATCAAACTTCCTCTTCTTCTTCATTGCCTTTAACTGGTTCCTGGAGAATTGCATCCAATGCTCAGAGATTGGGCAATTGTGCAGAATATAATATGGAACATCATTATCATCTCTGACTTTGGCAGGAGGAACTCTCTTCAAGGCCTTACTTCTTGCCTTTCGTTTCCTTGCAATTGTAGCAGATGAGTCATCAGAAGCAGTAGCATAATCCTCAGATTCAGAGCTTTGTTCATCATACAGTGCATCAAGCTTCTTCATCAAATCCTCTTTTAACTGGACAGCAGCTGATGGGGCAGAAGATGCAGAAACAGGAGGAGCAACAGGAGCAGCAGCAGATGTTACAACAATTTCAGGAGCAGCAGCAGCTTCAGAGATAATAACTTCTACAGCAGGCTCAACATCAACAGCCTCTGTCATCAGAAAATCCTGTGAGAAGGGCTCAACAGCAGCAATTGAAACAGTTTCTTCCTCAGTAGCAACAGCAATTTCAGAGGTAGACACAGCATTGACTTCAGCAGCAGCATCATCATAAGCAGTAGTCACTGACTGAATAAAATTAGAGAGGATTCTGGGGTCACAGCAGGAGAAGGGCACTAGAGCCCTGGACAAGTCTTCTGGCTGGGCAGCAGGGACCTCTGGGGGCTGGACAGCATATGGCTCTGGGAGGCAGCAGAAGTGAGCAGTATCAAAAGTAGACAGCAAAGACCTTAGGTCTATTGCTATTACTGGTGTGGCAGCAGCTGCAGAAGCAGACACAGCAGGGGCAGCAGCAGAGACAGCAGCAGGAGGAGCAGCAGCAGCAACAGCTTCATAAGGCATCTCCCCCTGCCTGGATGCAGAAATATGTGCATCAAGGCACACTGCTGGGGGTGCTGCTGCAGGGATAATGAAGGAGGACAGCCTGGCAGAGAGAGCTGCCACTGATTGTTGCAGAGGAGCTAAGCTGGCTTCCATGAGAAGGGAGAGCCTAGGAGCAAGGAGCTCATACAACATATCAGCAAGGGCTGGGAGATCTACATGCTCAAGGGGAGCAGAGGTAGAGGGGACAGGGATGGCTGAGGGAGCTGGAGTAGGATGGCTGAAGGGTGGAAGAGAGGGCTCAGGAGAGGGTATGGTAGAGATAGAGGGTACAGGAATGGAAATGGAGGGAGTGAAGGTGGGTTGATCAAGAATTTGAAGGAGAAGGTCTTGGAAAGTTGTGGAGGTGGAGGGTAAATCTGGAGGAGAGGAGGGGGAATCATCCATATAGGATTCATCAAGAAGGGTGAAGGAGGGAAGAGATGGAGAGGAGGTGACATCAGGAGGTGGATAGGAGAAAAGGGGATGGAAGAGGTCTGCTGGAGGGGATGAAATTGGTGCTGGGGATGAAATTGGGGTTGGAGATGGGCTGGAAATGGTAATGGTGGAGGTTGCTGGAGAGGTGGATGGAACTGGAGGAGGGGAAGCAGCAGCACTGGCAGCAGGCAGGTCTTCTGCAGGGGCAGAGACCTGGGGTGGAGTGACTCTAAGAGTCCTTGTGCCTGAAGGGCCAGAAGAGGAGGGCCTGCTGGGCTTGGAGATTTGCCTGTCCCATTTCCCAAAAAGGGCACAGGTGAGTCTCTTGGAGGCATTGATGTGCACTCCAGAGGAGACTAGCAGGGCAGGGCACTTGGCCTGGAGGAAGATTCCCAGAATTCTTCCAAAGTTCACAAAGGTTTTGTTGATCTTTTTCTTCAATAAATCAAAAAAGACTTCTCCCCAGTTCAAGTCTTTTCTATCTACCAGAGCTCCCATAAGGCAGAGCTGGAATCTGGAGATAGTATCATGAGCAGAGTGCTTGGCTAAAAGAACCTTGCCTACAACATCAGCCAAAAACCTGTATTCCACAGACAGGTTTCTCTTAAACAATTTGCTAGGGTTCCCCTCAGGATGACCCATCCTGGCAAGAACATCAGCAAACTCTTCTCCAGAGAGGTCAGCAGAGTCTTCACCATTCCCGAATCCAAATACCTCTGTGAGTACTGTTGGAGTCAGAGGTACCTGGGTGCCACTGATGGAGCCAACTATGGTGTTGTTGTCCAAGTTGTGGGCAGTATATACCCATTCTTTAATTTCATCAGATGCTAGTTTGATTCTGGTGGACATCAGGGCAATTAATTGCTGATCTTTGAATAAATTGAGAATATCTTGGAAGATTTGATCTGTGGTGTTGAAGGAATCAAAATCGATGTCAAAGCCGGCATCGAATTTCATTGCCGAGAGTACAGCGACTGAAACGGCCATGGTACCTGCAAAAAATCAACAAACAAAATGACCAAGGTAGAACTGTTTGGAGGGAAGAAAAGTTTGCAGAGAAATTGAAAGCGCAAGAGAGAACGACGGCGAAAAAAGAGTTTTATATTAGGGTTCGACGCAGAAAAGGAAAGATCGTTGAACTCAGTTCGACGATCGAGGCTCCTAAAGGAATCTGAAGAGACTCCAAAATCGTCGATCTCCGTTCGACGATTTGGAAAGGCGTCGAGCTCCGTTCGACGATCGTTCAGTGAACAAAATCGTCGAGCGTCGTTCGACGATCGTTGACCGAAGGAGATAGTCCATACTATCAGAGGGGCGCTGAACTCAGTTCGACGATTCTGGAAATCGTCGAACTCCGTTCGACGATCTTTGGGGAAATCGTCGAGCGCAGTTCAGAGATCAGAGAATTTCTAGATACTAAGAAAAAAAACAGAAATTTTGCCTAGTCTTGGTCAATTTTAGCTTTCAAAATCTTGGGTTTTATTTGAGACTTCCTCCATCTAGCATGCCTAACTGATTTAGGAAGAAGGTGTGTTTCTTTTCATCCAAAGGCTTGGTGAAAATATCTCCCCTTTGTAAATCAGTTGGGATATACTGCAATTCAATTTTATTCTTCTCAACATTATCCCTTAAGAAATGATGCCTAATTTCTATATGTTTTGTCCTACTATGGAGGACTGGATTTTGAGCTATGGAGATAGCACTTGTATTGTCACAAAATATTTTTGACTTCTCTAAGTTGTAACCATAGTCTAGGAGTTGATTTTGAATCCACAATATTTGTGAACAACAACTGCCTGCAGCCATGTATTTAGCTTCAGCAGTGGAAGTTGACACAGATGTTTGTTTCTTGCAAAACCAGGAGACAAGTCTATCACCAAGGAACTGACAAGTTCCACTGGTGCTTTTCCTGTCAATTCTGCATCCAGCATAATCAGCATCAGAGAATCCAGTTAACTCAAATGCTGAATCTTTTGGATACCAGAGTCCTAGATTTGGACAACTCTTCACATACCTAAGAATCCTCTTTACTAATGTGAGATGTGACTCTCTAGGGCTAACTTGGAATCTAGCACATATACATGTAGCAAACATTATATCTGGTCTACTAGCTGTAAGGTACAGTAAAGAGCCAATCATTGCTCTATATGTTGTCTGATCAACAGGTTTCCCATGTTCATCAGCATCCAATACAGCATTGGTAGGCATGGGTGTTTTCATGCAAGATGCCTCAGACATGCCAAATTTCTTAACCAGCTCATTAGCATATTTGGTTTGAGAAATAAAGATGCCCTCAGCATGTTGTTTGACTTGCAGTCCTAGGAAGAAGGATAGCTCACCCATGCTACTCATCTCAAATTTAGAGTGCATTAGGTTGGAAAACCTTCTGCATAGTTTTGAGTCGGTAGATCCAAAAATGATATCGTCTACATAAATTTGTACTAGTAGGGTATGAGACTTATGGGTTCTAATGAAAAGAGTTTGGTCTACTCTACCCCTTATAAAATCATTTTTCAAGAGAAAGCATGCTAGGGTCTCATACCATGCTCTGGGAGCTTGCTTGAGACCATATAATGCTTTATTCAATTTAAAAACAAAATCAGGATGAGTTGGAGAGATAAAACCTGGAGGTTGTCTGACATAGACTTCCTCTTTGATGTCTCCATTTAAGAAGGCACTCTTGACATCCATTTGATAAACTTTGAAGCCTTTGTGAGCTGCATAAGCTAAGAAAATCCTGATGGCTTCTAATCTTGCAACAGGTGCAAAGGTCTGGTCGTAGTCAATTCCTTCTTCTTGAGAATATCCTTGGGCAACCAGCCTTGCTTTGTTCCTTACTATTACTCCTTGATCATCCAGTTTGTTTCTGAATACCCATTTTGTTCCAACAATGGAATGATCCTTAGGCTTTGGCACTAGTTCCCATACTTTGTTCCTCTCAAATTGATGCAGCTCCTCTTGCATGGCAATGATCCAGTGTGGATCTTGCTCTGCATCTTGAATGGACTGAGGTTCAATTTGAGAAAGGAAGCAGGTGTGCAACAGGTTTTGGTTGACCTGATTTCTGGTTTGCACACCAGCTGAGAGTTCTCCAATTATTTGGGTAATTGGATGGTCTCTGGATGTTACTAAATCAACAGGGGTTGTTGATTGTTCATCAACCTGTGTTGTTGTTTCCTCTTGTGGTACAACAACTGGCTCTTCAAGCTGAGCTTCAATATGTTGAGCATTGCTTTCATCTTCACTGCTTTCATCCTCTTGAGCGACCTGTAGCTTGTTCATATCTTCAACTAGAGAGTGTTCCTGCAAAGGTTCTATGGTAGAAGAAATCTTCTCCTTGAAAGACATGTTAGTTTCATCAAAAGAGACATGAACAGATTCCTCAATTTTCAATGATGATTTATTATAAACCCTATATGCCTTGCTGATCATGGAGTATCCCAGAAACACTCCTTCATCAGCTTTGGCTTGAAATTTTGCTAGATGTTTCTTATCATTATTGTGAATATAACAAATGCAACCAAAAATTTTGAAATAGTCAACTTTAGGTTTCTTCCCTTTGAGTAATTCATAGGGAGTCTTTCCCTTCAGTTTATGTATCAGACTCCTGTTCAGCACATAGTTGGAGGTGTTTACTGCCTCTGCCCAAAAGGATAGAGGTAGATGAGCATCTGACAACAATGTGGTGGCAGATTCAATAAGGGTTCTATTTTTCCTTTCAGCTACCCCATTTTGTTGAGGAGTTCTAGGAGCTGAGAAAGTGTGCCTGATCCCTTCACTCTGACAGAACTCTTGCATAAGAAGAGAATCAAACTCTGTCCCATGATCACTTCTGATCAGGGCAATGTGAGTATTGAACTCAATCTTTATACATTTGAGAAACTCTGTCAGACACTTAAAGTTATCAGACTTCTTCCTTAGAAAGAACACCCAAGTGAATCTGGAGAAGTCATCTACAATCACTAAAGTGTAGGATTTCCCTCCTAGGCTTTGTACTGTGATGGGTCCAAATAGATCCATGTGTAACAGATACAATATCCTAGGTGAATCACTCTTATTAAGTGACTTAAAGCTGTTTTTAGTTTGCTTGCCTAATTGACAAGCCTTGCAAAGTCCTTCCTTCTTGTAGGGGCCAGAAGGTAGTCCTCTAACAAGGTTGTCCTTGGATAGCCTAGCAATAGTTCTAAGGTTTAGGTGTCCTAATCTCTTATGCCATAAAACATTTGGTCTATAAACTGAATTGAATAAGCAGATGTCTATAGAAGTTGAAAGAAAATCTACAAGGTAGATGTTACCTTTCCTTTTACCTGTTAACACAGTTGTGTTGTCCTCTGATTTGATTTTGCATGAAGTTTTGCTGAAGTTCACCTGGTAGCCTTCATCACACAGCTGACTGATGCTGATTAGGTTGTGCTTCAGTCCTTCCACATGTGCTACCTTCTTGAAGGTTACAGAGCCAATCTGGACTGCTCCATATCCTTTAGTTTGTCCAAAGTTGGAATCACCAAAGATGACTTTGGGTCCAAGCTTGGCTTTAAAGGAATTGAGGTTGTCCTTGTTCCCTGTCATGTGCTTGGAGCACCCACTATCCAAATACCATTGCTGGTTAGATGTTGGATAGGTCTTCATCTGCACATAAAGCAATTCACTTGTTTTTGACCCAGTTTACCTTGGGCCTAGGTTGATAACCTTTAAACTCAGAAATAAAAGATATCCCTGGCTGACTCTTATATCCTTCAGGATGATATCTCCTTAGAGGTAAAATCCATTCAGTATGAGGGTTAAATGTTTGGGATGAAGAACCCTCAGGATTCAATTTTGACTTGCCCTTGAAAATTTTTCCAGTGCTCTGACCTCTGTTCGACGATCTTGGAGCTGAGTTCGACGATCTTGGGTCAGATCGTCGAGCTCCGTTCGACGGTCGACTATGGCTGAGGTCAGGTATATGGGATCGTCGAGCCGCGTTCGACGATCTTGGCTGAGATCGTCGACCTGCGTTCGACGATATTCCCTGAGATCGTCGAGCTGCGTTCGGCGATCGTCGATCTCCGTTCGACGATTTGTGTTGGACTTTAGTTTTCTGAGGCAGATCAGAATTCTTCCTGGCAACCTCTACAACTCCCTTTCCCTTGTCAGAAATGAACTTGATAGGGGTTGTTAGAACAATAGGTTGACTGGATGAGGCACCCAAGCCCAGTGTACTGTTGAATCTTGAGTTCACTGTGCTTGTGATGTCCATCAGCTTGATGCTTCTCCCATTGAGAGATTCTTCAAGCTTCTTGGCCTCAGAGAGCTCACTCTTCAGTGAAGCTATCTGTTCCCTATAGTTCTCCAACTCCTGAGAGAGTTTGAGATTTTCTGATTTTAAACCACTTTGTTCAGATAATTGATTTCTGAGAGAGATGATCTCTTTCTCAGATTTTAGCAGATCTAAACATAGTGCTTTAAATTCAAGCTTAAAATCTTCTGAGGTAAAATCAAAAGAGCTGATTACCTGATCTTCTTCTGGTTGAGTCTCTGAGTCTGACTCTGACTCCTCTTCTTCTGAGTTGTTCTGTGAGGCATTGATTGCCATCATGCAAAACTCCTTTTCCTCTGCATCATCCTCATCATCACTTGAGCTGGAAGAGGTCTCTGACTCTTCTTCAGTCTCACTCCAGGATTCAGCAACAAATCCTTTCCTTGTGTGCTTATTTTTGCTGGTGGAAGGTTTGTTGTTTCCATGCCTTTTGGAGTCCTTCTCCTTTCTCCTTTCTTTTCTTTCCCTTCTGTCCTTGTTCTTATTCTCTGGACAGTCAGGAACTATATGCCCTGGTTTCCTGCAACCAAAGCAGATGATATCTTTGTTATTGCCAATGGACTTGTCATACCTTGGCTTGTCTTGCTCCTTGCATGATCTTCTTCTGAGGTCCTTCCTGGCCATCTTATAGAATCTTTTGGCCAATAGGCTGAGAAGTTCATCATTGCTTGTGGCCTTTTCTTCAGGCAGATCCTCAGCTGCCTTGAATGCAATAGTCTTCTCCTTTCTTGTGGCTGGAGAAGCAGCCTTCTGTTCTTCTTCTCTGTTCTTGATGAGTAGCTCATAAGATTTGAGCTTTCCCAACAAGGCTTCAGTGGTGATCTCATTTAGGCTTCTGGCATCTTTAATTGGCCAGATTCTTGAATCCCAAGTGCTGGGGAAGCACATTAGGATCTTGTCGTTGAGTTCTGTCAGTGAGATTTCTTTATCTAATGTCCTCAGTTCACTGACAATTAGACTCAATCTATTGTACATGTCTCCCACTGACTCAGTTTCTCCCTTCTTGAAGTTCTCATATTGGGAGATGAGATGAGATCTTCTGTCCTTTCTCTCATCAGCTGAGCCAGAGACAATTTCTGAGAGCTTGTCCCAGATCTCCTTGGCTGAATTACATTCAGCTACCTTCTGAAAAATGTCATCTGACATTGTCTGAGCTAGAATGTTCATTGCCTTGGCATCAGCTACTTTCCATCTTTTAATGTCAGCATCTGTTCCTGATGGAGGTGGGACTGCATTTGTGCTTGTGCTCTCTGGAGGTCTTGGGCACACTGTCAAAACAGAATTAAAAATATCTTCGTCAATTGAATTCATGTAGAGTTTAATCCTTGCCTTCCAAAGTGCAAACTTTGACAGATTGCACACTGGAGGTCTGGTGCTTGCGTAATCTTTGTTTTGGGCCATGATTTGTGCAGGCTGAATCTAATAATACAAAGTAAAAGGAAGGATCTAGTTTGGGATCTTTGGGGTTCAGGTGTTAGCCTGTACAACCAAACAGATATGGTATGTTTAACCAACCTCCCTCTGATACCAATTGAAAGATCAAGCGCATAACCAACTATTCCAAAAGCCCGGACTGTTGGAAAGGGTGCTACTTAATTTCTTAAATAAGTAGAAGAGCGCCACGGGTCAAGTGAAGGAACGCCGGACCCAACATAGGGTATGACATCTCATTTGTTAAAAATGGTTGTCATATCAAGAGGTCAAGTGATCAAGAGATCATTTTGACAGGATATAGAAAGAGGAATGTCTACTGCTTAGACATTATGATTGAGAACAATGGTTCTCCTGTCTGTCTTGTAGCTGATGAGACAATCTCTCATTGTGTCAAGTGGCACAAGAGGCTAGCTCATCTTAACTACAAGACTATTAGCAAACTCTTTAGCAAAGAGTTAATGAGGAATGGTCCTCAAGTTAAGTGTGTCAAAGATGGCATTTGCTCAGCTTGTCAAAAGGGCAAGCAGACCAAATCCACCTTTAGAAGCTTAGACAACAAAGATGCTGTGAGGTGTTTATACCTCTTGCATATGGATCTATTTGGTCCAATGCCAGTTCACAGCTTAGGTAGGAAGGTCTATACCTTTGTAGTTGTTGATGACTACTCAAGGTTTTCCTGGGTGTTCTTCTTAAGGCAGAAATCTGAAACACCTAGTGTCTTCTATAGCTTTGTTAAGCAAATTCAGAATGAATTGAACTGTACAGTGGTCAAAATTAGAAGTGACCATGGTACTGAGTTTCAGTCTGAAAGCATGACAAAACTGTGTGAAGACTTTGGGATATTTCAAGAATTCTCTTCACCTAGAACACCTCAGCAAAATGGCATTGCTGAGAGGAAGAATAGAACCTTGATAGAGGCTGGTAGAACCCTACTTAGTGATACATCACTGCCTGAGTATTTCTGGGCTGAAGCAGTTAATACTGCATGCCATGTGATAAATAGGGCTACCATCACTAAAAGGTTAAACAAGACTCCCTATGAAGTTGTGAAAGGCAGGAAACCAAATCTATCCTATTTCAGGATTTTTGGTTGCAAATGCTTCATACTTAACAATGGAAAGTCTTACCTAACTAAGTTTGCTGCCAAGTCCCAAGAGGGAGTGTTTGTTGGGTACAGCAATAATAGTAAGGCTTATAGAGTCTACAACTTGACTACACAAGTTGTAGAGGAGTCTGTGCATGTAGTTTTTGATGAGACACAACTAATTAACAATGAGTTGTCTAGCAATGTATGCAGCCCCACAGGTCTTACTAAGAAGATGGACAAGCTAACCATAGAAGATGTACCTGCTGCAAGACAGCAAGTAGAAGGAGATGGCTTATGTCCAGGGGGAGAACTACATGTACCAGGAGCTGAAGAAGTACAAGGAACTCAGCATGATGAAGATGCTGTAGAAGTACAATCAGAAGTAAGGATGCCTCCAGCCAACAGGCATCTAAGAGATCATCCAGTAGAGCTGATAATTGGAGATCCAAGACAAGGTGTTCAGACAAGGAGCAGAAATCAGAATGCTGTAGTATATTCAAGTTTTCTGTCTCAAATAGAACCAAAGAAATTTGAAGAAGCTATACAAGATCCACAGTGGACTGAAGCTATGCAAGAAGAACTTAATCAGTTCCAAAGGTGCAAAGTTTGGGAGCTGGTTCCAAAGCCTAAAGACCACAATGTTATAGGAACTAAGTGGATCTACAGAAATAAGTTAGATGAACAAGGGGTCATCATAAAGAATAAAGCAAGACTGGTTGCAAAAGGATATAGGCAAGAAGAAGGTATTGATTTTGATCAAACCTTTGCCCCAGTAGCCAGACTGGAGGCCATAAGGATGTTCTTGGCCTATGCAACCTATCAAGGATTCAAGGTATACCAAATGGATGTCAAGTCAGCATTCCTAAATGGTAATCTAAAGGAAGAAGTATATGTGGAGCAGCCTTCAGGTTTTGTTGATCCTACTCTTCCACATTATGTCTATAGACTTAGGAAAGCTTTGTATGGGTTAAAACAAGCACCTAGGGCTTGGTATGAAACCCTATCTAGTTTCCTCATTGAGAACAAGTTCTCAAGGGGGAAAATAGATAAGACTCTATTCCTTAGGGAATCAAGAGGCAAAGTCATACTTGTCCAAATATATGTAGATGACATTATATTTGGGTCTACTGAAAGTAGCCTTTGCAAAAAGTTTGCAAAGCTTATGCAAAGTCAATTTGAGATGAGTAGTATGGGAGAACTGAAGTTTTTCTTGGGTCTCCAAGTTAAACAGACTGGAAGTGGTCTATCCATATGTCAGTCTAAGTTCACCCTAGAACTCATAAGGAAGTATGGTATGGATTCATCCAGTACCATGAAGACTCCTATGGGGTCAAGTATGTCTCTAAGCAAGGATGATGCAGGGAAACCTGTAGATGAGACCTTGTATAGAGGGATAGTTGGCTCCCTACTATACTTGACTGCAAGTAGGCCTGACATTATGTATGCTACATGTGTTTGTGCCAGGTATCAAGCTTGCCCTAAAGAGTCTCACTTGACTGCAGTCAAGAGAATCTTGAGATATCTAAAGGGCACTCCCTATCTAGGCCTCTGGTACCCTAGGAATGGAGATTTTGATCTAACAGGCTATTCAGATGCAGACTTTGCAGGATGCAAAGAAGATAGAAAGAGCACTACTGGATCCTGTCAATTCCTAGGTGGAAGACTCATTTCATGGAGCAGCAAAAAGCAGACTAGTGTGGCTATCTCCACAGCTGAGTCAGAATATGTAGCTGCAGGAAGTTGTTGTGCTCAACTTCTATGGATTCAACATCAGCTAGTTGACTATGGATTTCAGGTAAGTAGAACTCCACTTTACTGTGATTCTACAAGTGCTATTTCAATAGCTAACAATCCTGTATCACATAGTAGAACTAAACATATTGAGATTAAATATCACTTTCTTAGGGAGCATGTAGAAAGAAATGATATTGCACTTGAATATGTTAAAACTGATAATCAGATAGCTGATATGTTTACTAAGCCCTTAGAAGAAGCTAAGTTCAATAGGTTCAAAATTGAACTAGGTATGATAAACTTAGACTAAGTTTACAAAACCAAAAATTGGCTAAGTAAAAAGGTGTCGACACATAGACAAGTCTATGTCGACACAGAATAGTTAGTGTCGACACTTCAGGAAAATGGTGTCGACACATCTAGGAAGTTGGTGTCGACACTTCAGAATGTCAGTGTCGACACATGTCGAGTTGGTGTCGACACATTCAATAAGGTGTCGACACTTAAGTTTTACTCAGAATTTTCTAAGTAAAGTCTCGACTACATGTCGAGTAGTGTGGTGTCGACACTTAACCAAGTGTCGACACATAAAATCTGTTGACTAAACTTATGTCGACACATGAGTGTCGAGACATTATAAGTCAGTGTCGACACTTATTGCCAGTGTCGACACATCTTGAGTAATCCATCCCGCCTGTTCGTCTTCAAACCAGAAAGGTATAAATTGGATTCTGTCTTTGTTTGTCGACACGCTTTCAGAGTTTCGAGACCAAAACTGCTGTGTCGACATTTCTCTTTTCTCTAGACTAAATCTCTAAACCCTAATGGCTCCCAAGCTCGAGGAGAATCTTAACGAAGGCTATGAGCTGGTTTGAGGTGCTTTTGACAATGGCGATCAAGAAATCAAATCGGTGGTAACCCTAGTCACCGATTCAGGATTGGAGTACTTGGTTTCAGAACCAACTAAAATATGGAAGAAGGAAGTTCTTGAATTCCTTACTGGAGGGTCTGTAGATGACTCAGGCTACAGAATCAAATCAAGGGTGCATGACACCAAGGTCAAGATTACACCCAAATCTCTGAGAAAGGTACTTCAGCTACCTAAAGTTCAAGATGAAGAGGAAGTGACTACATCTAAGACCAGGGAAGCACTTACCTGGTGTGGTCTAGATCCTAAGCTGAAGATAGGATCAGTATTCAACAGGAGAGGAATGAATACCCAAGGAAAATTTCTGTCAGAAATTGTGGGTAAAGTAATACTCAGTAAGACTGGAAGGCATGACAGGGTGTCAGCCTCCATGTTCAGTGTTATGACCAGAATCATTTTCAACCTCAAAACAGACTGGTCAATGGTTGTGTTTGACAAAATTAAGGAGAGTCTGAAGAAGCCCAATCTGGGCAGAATACTAAGTCTCTACCTGGCTGGTACAATACCAGAGGTAATGAGTAATGCTGCTGCTACTAAAATCAATCACATGAGAAGGATGGACCAAAGGATATTTTCCAGGTGGGAAAGAGTACTATCTCAGGAAGTTCCTACCACAGAGAAGCAGGTTTCTAAGAAGGATTCCCCTCCAAGGAAGAAGAGAAAAACTGCTGTTGTGGCCCAAGTGTCCTCAAGCAGTTCTGGAAGTGAAGAACAGGTGGTGTTCACACCTGATGAGCAAGAGGAGGAGATAGTAGAAAAGACCCCTGCTGCTAAAGATGTGGCTGAGACTCAGGGGGAGCTGCCTCACACTAGTCCCATCCCTAGGGATCTAAGCCAGGGGGAGCTTCCAGGTGTAGAAGAACCATCTACACTGGAGAGTGAGCAAGCTACACTCATTATCCAAGAGGTACTTTCTGACCTCAACACTTTAGATTTTTCTGTGATAGATTCTGATTTGTCTGATGTCCATCAGCAAACTCAGCAAGCAAATCAACTACCAGATGTTGTTCTCCAAGACACATCAGTAGTACAAGAAGTTGTTCCTGATAAAGTAGTTGATGAACCCAGTACTTCTCCTGCACAGTCTCCAGCTGAATACACAATGGAAGATCTATTTCTTAATTTAGATCAAGAGGACTTTGACATGGATAAAGTTGCTGCTGCTGAACAGAAGGGTGCTGCTACTGAGGGGGAGAACCTGGAAGTTCAGGAAGAGCCTATAAGGCAGGAAAGTGAGAAAGCACTTGATGTGCAAGCTGACAAACCCTCAAGCCCTAAGGATAGGGTAAATATAGCTAGTACTTCAGAATCTGAGGATGATGAGACTGAACAAGCTAAAAAGAAGAAATTCTTTGTATTCAAAAGAAGGAGCCAGAGCTACAAGAAGGCTCTACAAACTGTTGCTCAACACTCCTTAGTCCAACAAGCTCCATCAACTGATTATAGTGCTCTACTGATTGCACTGCAAATCAAGATGGATGAACAAAGGAAGGCTATAGAAACTTATGTTGATGAAGGGCACAAGACCCTACAATCTGATCTGGCTCAGGAAATCAAGTCCATAAGGTTTGAAATGAAACTTAATAAAAAGGAGATGACTGACTGTTTTACAAAAGGTGCTAATGCAGTGGTCTATCTGGCAACCCACCAAGAGAAAATAAAGTCTCAAGTAGATGATATAGCATTGAAGCAGGGCTATGTACTGGAAAATCAATTAAGGATGAATGATAATTTAACTGCCTCCCACAATGCTATAGTCACAGAACTAAAGAGTAAGACTGCTGAACCTTCAACATCATCTGCTGCTGCAAAGGCTGAATTTGATAAATCTTTTCAAGATGAAATTGCTGCTGTCAAGACTGCCATTAAGGATTCACAGAAGGTCATTTCTGAATAGCTTACAAAGCTTAGACCTTATTTTAAGGATGGCATCAGGTACTTGGACAGCCAAATCAGGTTCCAGAAGGATGATGTAAGAGACCATGTAGCCCAAGAAGTCATAAAGGGGGAGAGAGTGTTAGTCAAGGCCAGTTCTGAGCATGCAAAATGGATTTCAAATTCAATCAGGGCTACACTTGGATATCCTCCCCTGTGTGATGACAATGAAGTTGCTGAATCTGGACTGAACATTGCCTATTTTGGAGGTGAGCCACAAGAAGTAGCTCAAGTCATTTATCCACCTCCAGATTTTGAAATGATTCATGCAGAGGTGAGCACTATGTATAGCCCATCTGGGGGCAAGGACAATGTCCATTTAGAAAAGGTTACTCAACCTATTACAGCAGCTATGCAAGAGGCTATGGACAAAGAAGAAGAGACAAGGCTGTCAAAGAAGAAGTTCAGGGAACTGGCTGAGCAAAAACCAGATTTTGAACAGTGGAGCCCTACTTCTAGGAACATCATTCTCACAGCCTGGAAAGCAGCCTAGGACAATGCACATGAGAGGAACAAATGGTTCTCAGAAGCAGAATGGAGGAAGCATGAGATTAGGCAGGAAGCCATTGTCCAACATAGAAGGAAGGCTAAGTTAGGAAAGCTACCTCCTACAGCTGTGGAGCCTAGCAAGTACTTTCCTAAGCCCTATCATTATTTTGAGAGGCAGAAAATCAAGGCTGAAGAACAAAAGAAGAAGGACTCCAAAGGCAAGAAGACTGCTGATACTGAGCCTGCTGCTGCTGCTGTAAAGGCCAAAGTACAAGCTGGGAAAGGCATAGTTATAAAAGAGCCTGATCAGAACTAGACTAAGATTAGACTAAGACACATTGTTGTAATCGTTTACATATGCAATATTTTTGTAAAACAATGGAAATGTATTAAAACAATGTAAGAACAATTTTTGATAAATATATTTCATGATTGTTCAGTAGAATGTGTCTAATTCTTATTTGTAATGTAATGCTGAATGAGTATACATGTGTGCTTTATTACATGTTTAAGTTTACCCTGTTGATATATACCTACTTTACATCATTCTCTAAGTTTTAATTATGAATGGTGTATATCATTGACTAAGGGTTATGACTTCTCCAATTAGGGGGAGATTGTTGGGTACATTGGTCAAATGTTCCTGATTTGGAGAAACCTCACCTAACTCAATGATATACATCATAATGTATTTGATGTTTGTTTGAGTTACTTGTGCAGGTTAGGTACTCACTGGACTGAAGCTAAAAGTTTCTAAGTCCATGTGTCGACACCCAGAGGGAAAGTGTCGACACTTGAGAAAGCCTGTGTCGACACCCAGACAAGCAATGTCGACACTTGGAGTTATTGTGTCGACACCTGGGATGAAGAGTCGACACCAGACAGAAAGTGTCGACACTTGGAGCTGTGTCGACACTCAGTGAAGAAGTATGCAGAAAAGCTGTGTTGACACTTAGCAGAAGTGTCGACACTCAGAAGAGCTGTGTCTACACCAGAAAGTGTCGACACTTGGAGTTGTGTCGACACTCAGCAAAATTCTGCAGAGACTAAGGACAAGTGTCGACACTCAACACAATGTGTTGACACTCAATCAGCAGAGTCAACATATGAAGAATGTGTCGACACTCAGCACAATGTGTCGACACACACTCAAAGGAGTCAACACTTGAAGTATGTGTCGACACTCAGCACAATGTGTCGACACACAACCAGAAGAGTCAACACTTGAAGAAAGTGTCGACACCCAGCACGATGTGTCGACACTTAGTTGAAGACTCAACACTTGAAGAAAGTGTCGACACAAGGAGCTGTGTCGACACTTAGCAGAGAACAAAAAAGTTTACAAAATATTCTAAGTACAAGTGTCGACACTAAGGGAATGTGTCGACACTCAGCTGAAGAAACAAAATTGAAGACATGTGTCAACACCAAGAAGCAGTGTCGACACTTGACAGTTTCAACACATGGAGATGTGTCGACACAAAGGAGATGTGTCGACACTTAGAAGAAACCAACAAGTTACAGAAGATCAAGTACTTGTGTCGACACTTAATTTCAGTGTCGACACTTGAAGAAGAATCTGTGTCGAGACATACAAGGAGTTGTGTCGACACCTTGTAGATTTGTGTCGACACTTACACAGCATGTGTCGACACTCAGTCTATAAGTGTCGACACTTAAGAACAGAAAGTCTCGACACTATCTGACAGTTAGAGAATTTCAAGAAGTGACTGGTTGACATGACAGCTGCCGATCCAGCCGGTCTACAGCAACTGTCAGAGAAGTCAGAAGTCTGTTATGAACCGGACCAGCCGGTTACCATGAAGGAAGCCTATAAATAGGCACTCACAGTTTACAGAAGTTGTTGTTGATGTAAGAATTACAAGTTGTTCTTTCAAGTAGTGAGAAAATTAAAGTGGTTGATCAGATCATCAGAAAAGTGATACACAGAGGATCAACACAAGAAGATCTGGCAGTCCAACTGCAGATCTAAGAAGTTGGAGAGAGAGAGCTCCAATCAAGAATTCAGTCTTTGGAACTAAGGCTGAGAAGAAGGATTCAGAATCATCTGGATCTCAAGAAGCAGAGGTCAAGGATCAACTGCAGAAGATTCAGACTAATTCAGTTCTAACTCAAGAAGCTTTGAAGGAAGCTAAGTCAGTTTGGATCTAACTGAGTTCTTCCAAGAACTCTTCAAGAAACTCTCAACTCCTCTCTTATTTTCTGAGTTGTAGAGATAGCTATTGTATTTCTATTTTAACTTATAGGATCCATTGGATCTGAGAGAATTGTAAGCCTATATTATAAAGGCTGAGGGTAGGGCTTGGTTGCCTGAGTGTAGGAGTTGAAGAACTCTGAGTGTAGGCCTTAATTGGCTGAGTGTAGGCCTGGGTGGCTGAGTGTAGGCCTTTGTGGCTGAGTGTAAGGCTTTGGGCCTGAGGTGTAGGAACCTAGTTGGGTTCTGAGATAGTGGAGAAGGTTGGCCGAATCTAGTACACTGCTAGATAGGCGAAGGGGGAAAGTGGATGTACCCAAAGATTGGGGAACCACTATAAATTAGTGTGTCTGCTGTGCTGTGCTGTGCTGTGAATTAACTGTAATTGCTGTTAGCTGTAGAATTCTGTGGAATAACTGTTGTGCTGCCAACAAAGTTTTAAAAAGGTTTAGGTCACCTATTCACCCCCCCCCTCTAGGTGTTTTGGTACCATATCTTTCAGTGACTTTACGCCCCTTTGATTTGTAAAGAGATTTTGATCAAAGCGTCTATAAGTTAGGAGACTTAATGCTCTAGCGAGATTTTGTCTTATTTTCGGATCTGTCACGGTCGAGTTTGATTTGCAAGCTTAAAACTATACTTTTTATCTCCCTCATCTCATTTCATGGTGAATCTTCGATCGAATGCTAACTTTTTATTATACGTTTTCGTCTAAAAACTATCTTTAGTTTTTCTCCGAAATTTTTTTTCTCAAAACCCACTTTCTTTCGGTAGGATAATAGTTCAAGCGTGAGTAGCAATATTTGACAACCTCATGTTTACATACGACCTTGATACTATAATTCGATAGGTACACTTGCTTGTTTGGTTTTTAGCCCATCAAAGGCCAAAGCGAATACTTGTGTTATTTTATCGTTCATGTGTAGCCGTTCTGCATGCCGAAGTTTGTAACACATTTTAAATTAAAGTTGAACATTGTAAGGCCTTAAGGCGAAGACCTTATTTGTGTATTTGATTTACATTCCTAATTGTGGTAGTTGGCATTCATGCTATTGTTGGGTTCTATTTACAACCCCTAAATTACTTCCGCTAGAATGCACTCAGTATTAGGATACAAAATATTAGTTTTTGGATTCAATTTAGTAACTCATAAGTCTGTCCGTGGTATATGGTGTCGGGCCCCGGCCGGACCTTGTGTTATATGCTATGTGACAGATGCGGTTGTTACAAATATAACTCTCATAGAAGCTGACGGGACATTGCTAAGTGACACATCTCACAAAGAATATTTCTGGGCTGCGATAGTAAATACAATTGAAACCAAAAATTCGGTCTCTGGGGAGTTCAACCCTTGGGGAATGGGTGATCGCACATTTACTTCACTCTCACAAGCTAAACATCCAAAGACATAGCATAAGGAACAGACACAAGGCTCTAGCACGGACGTCCGACCATACACTCAAAAGATCTTATAGCGTTTCCCCTCCTTAGCCAAGTGCTGAGCTAAGGATACCTCAAAAATCGCAAGAAGACCAGGGCACAAGTAAGCTTGTCTTCTAAGGTACCCCCATGGGTCTATTTATATTTTTTTGAAAACGGTGTGCAAAAAGCGTACCTCCTCTATTCCAAATGGCTATATGCAGCCCAATTGGATCAACCAACATCCAATCTCAGCTATGCTAAACGACTATATGTAGCCCTACAAGGGCACCCAGGTAATTTCACTTCTTCAACCCATTAGGAGAGTGGTCAATGAGGGCACCACTCACCTAATGGCGCAAGTGCTGGGGAATCCAGGCACTCGCATCCTCGACATCTCCCTGGGTGAGTGAACAGTGGGCGCACCATTCCACTAAAAGGGGTGAGTGCAAAGGGAGCCAAGCACTCGCCTCCGCGAAACTCCTCTACGGATGATTCTGTATAGGTCCCGCACTATACAATGCCAAGGAACAGAAAACACTGAATGCACTCGGCTCCACTCAGCGCCAAGGAGCAGCAGGCTTGAGTGGACAAGGTGAACACCGGAATGGTCTCACTCCTGGGGATCCTGCGAGGCAATGTTCCCCCTGGGGGAGGGGAGAGAAGACCCACTCATCGAATACGCGGTTGTACACAAGCCCCACTCCTTGCGAGCTTCTGTGAAGGCTGGAGAGAATCATCCAACCACATGTATTTGATGAGTGTCTGCTGACCTAAAAGGGAATCTTTTACGGTCCCCACTCTGAATCTATAAATATTCTGATAGGGGTAGAGGCTTTCTTCCCTTTGTCAACCATCTTTGTTCTTGCCTCCGTGAAAATGTTGCTCTCGATGGAAGCTCTGGATCGCCTTAATGCTGTCTGTGCCAAGGAAATGGCCTTGATGGTTTCATTCGCACCCAAGAATACGCGCAAAGTCCTAGGGTCATCCCAGAAGATGAAAAAAATATGGGTTGTCAGACGTGATCTGACCAGAGATAAGTCAGTCTTGCAGGAGCCTTCCAAATTCGGGATCCCTCTGGTATGTTCATTCGCCTTCTACTTCTTGCTTGGGTAAAGAAGGACGCTGATGCTCTGATCACAGATTCCTCAAAAGGAAAAAGAAGTCGGGGAAGCGTGTGCCAAACCGCACTCGAACGGGGTCGGGAATGATGAGATGGGCGCGAGATCACCTCTCCACTCCATATGTTGAAAACGGATGCTCCCATACAAGAGAAATGTATGACTTCTTTTGTCTTCTATCCCTTCACCATATGTCCCACCCGCCTTTTCTTCGCATCTCACGCTTTTGGAATCACGGGGTTGAGAGTTCTCATGCCGAGATCCCCCAACCCGCCAAATGCATGTGGATCCCTCCTTAAGCCTTCAACCCCCAGCGGATACTGTACCCAGCCTTCCTCTGCAAGTCAACACATCTGCTGTTGAACCAACAAATCCACCCCTGCCCCGACGAGCTTGGAAAAGGGAACATAACATTCACACTCTCTTCGATGGTTGGCCCGGCACTTCTCACCGACCTTTCGACAAGGATGCAAGTTCTGGATCTAGTAATGAACCATTTTGCTTTCCACAAAAGGAGCGAGAACTAAGCTCACCTAATACTATTTAACCCAGGCTTTCGCGATATATCTTCCATCGATGTTGATATTGATGAGGAGGAGATATTGCCTCTCCCTTCTTCGGGTTCGATTGCCAAATACTTAGGCAACCTGAAGGATGTCGAGGGAATGAAGTTAGAGCTGGTGGAGATAGCCAGGAAGCAATCTTTGTTGCTGCTCGAGATCGCCAACCAAATGCAGGAGAACTAGGAGTCTGCCAAGAAGCAGCTTCTTATCTTAGAGAATAGTTACATGAAATTGATCACCAACCTGGGGGGATAAGCAGGCGGAGGGTCAGACTACTGATGAGTCCGATATATATAGGGTTTTTCGGACTCATTTGGGCTTATTATCTTGCATGTCCACTACTATTTCAGTAGGAAAAGTCGTATATTTGATTAGTGCTTCACTTAGCCAATGTTGCACTATTTCAGCCCATTTTGGTTTGCGAATTGCACCGGGATGTCGGGGGGTAAGTACTGAGGTACTCTCCGTGCAGATTTAGTTATTTATGTTGTATATTAGTGCTGGGAGCGTTTGCTCCAGCTATGGTTTTTGCTGTGTAGGTGGTCAGTTTTCCCCCCAAATTAGAAATTCTAACCTGTGGAAAACGCACGGTCCTGCGATTACTTATTGCACGCTTTCTACAAAATCGTGAGTTTTCTGCAGGTTTCTCTGGACGATTGAACAACCCATGCGATTTCTTCATTCACGGTTTCTTCTGAACCGTGCGTGAAGGAGACGCACGGTTTTCCTGTAGCTGTCTAGATTTATTGTGCTCTGTGGTTAATCGTGCGATTTGTTCATGCATGTGCAGAAGTTCTCGTGTGCGAGTAAAACGCATGGTTCCATCTGCTTGCCGGGAATTTCGGCGCTCTGTGGTTACCCGTGCATTTTCCTTCATGCACGGGTGGAAGCGTCCATGCGAAAGTAAAACGCACGGGTCAACTCATCTTCCTCCGTAAGCTTTGTCCTCGAAGTTAATATCGCATGGTTAATGCACGGTCGTGCGCCAAACCGTGCGTGACCATTTTTCTGACCTGCTTCTATTTAAGCTCAGGAGTTGACTGGAGCAAAGGGATTCCGCCAATTCCACTCATCTGAGAGGGAAAATCCTCCTCCAGCCATTTTTTCCTGTCTCCTCCTTGGAGAGATCGTCCGACAACGGTTCTTCCTCCAAACTTCACTGCAAGCGAAGATCTTCCGCTATTTTCTTCATCTCCATATCAAGGGGAGCATTTGGAGCTCCTTCTTGCAGCCATTGGAGAGCTTTCAGGCTACTACCAGCCTTAATGGATCGTGAAGAAGATGGGGAAAACACGTTTGAAGTAGGTGACAATAATTCAAGCTTCCTCGGACGTCAACCACCGATCGAGCCCGGACGTAGACCGACAACCTTCAACTCCCGTCGAGAATCATGGCTAGCCTTAACGCGATCGGTTGTAAATCTCCTCTTTAATCTCATTTGGATGTTATTTCAATGTTATGGATGTTAGCTAAACTTGCTAGGAACTATTAACAATGTTCATGGTGGTTTACTATTGCAAATGTTGTTGTAGTTCATAGTTTTGCTTTCCTTCCTTTGCTTCCTTTGAGTTGTTGCTTGGTGATACGCCGCGCTAGCATGTGCTAGGGGCTGGCTTGGCGAAGAGGTGTTTTCGACCCTCAATGGTTACGACCATATGCCGTAATCTCATCGGAGTATTCCACAATTATGAAGCGGTGAAGGCGACCCGCGTAATTAATTTTAGTTGTTCTAAAACAAAAAATCAACCCCCAAGCCTTTGTTTCGTTTTCAATCACCTTCCAACGAGGAAGATCACACTCCCAATCTGCACTCATCGAGAGATTCGATACTCGGAGGATAACTCCCCCAGTTTATTACTTGACGACAATCAGTGCACTTCCAGAGATTGCATCAAGTTTTTGGCGTTGTTGCCGGGGAGTGCAACAGTTCTGTGTATTTTTCTATTGTAAAAGGTTTTGTAAGTGTTTTTGGAATTTTGATCGGTTTTTGAGCGTTGTATGACAGATCCAAACCCCAGGGATAGAGGTGAAGATCTTGGAGTTGATCTTGAAACTGCATAAGCGAGGCGAGCCCTCCAGCGTGCTGCTGCTGCTGAAGGCAGAGAAAGAATGGAAGATTTAGGTCAAGGAGGAAATGACCTCGGTGAACGGGTCGATGAGGACCACGAGGAGGTCTGACACCGCATTAGGACAATGCGCGACTTCACTACCTCTACTGCAGGAAGTGTTTACCCTGGTTTCGGCCCGGCCATCGTGAATCACCACTTCGAGATAAATCCCGCCATCCTCAACATGATCCTCAATAACACGCAGTTTTCAGGCATTCCAAGTGAGGATCCACAACTCCATCTGGAGGAATTCTCGAAGATCTATGTAACCTTCTGCTACACCGGTATTACAGATGATGTGGTTAAACTAAGGCTGTTCCCATTTTCGCTAAGGGACAAGGCGAAAACCTAACTCCACAATATTGCTCCCGGATCTGTGGCTACGTTAGAGGCTCTTTCCTCGAAGTTCTTAGACAAATACCACCCGGTGGACAAAATAGTGAATGACCGAAGGGAGATAGCCACCTTCCGGCAGGTGGACCAGGAAAAATTATCTGATACCTGGGAGAGATATGCTGATCTGCAGCGTCGATGCACCCAGCACGGTTGTGAGCCGTGGAATTTGGTTGAAATATTTTATTTTGCTGTTGAGCCTAATTACAGGGCCATGATCGACGCGACGGTTGGAGGCACTATCATGAACCTAACTCCCGATGAGGCTTTCCGACTCCTTCATGACACCACTTCTCATAGCACGTATTGGACTTCTGGAAGAAACACACCGTGGGGTGCGAGAAATTTGTTCGAGGGGATCACTATTTCGCGCCAGGGTTGTGGAAACCTCGGCCATCATACATATGAGTGCCCAGCTGGAGAAGCTTTTGTTGATCCCTCAGGTATATCTACTGACGAGAGTGTGAACTTTATAAATAATCAGAACCGTGCTGCTCCTTATAACAATGCTTATAACCCGAATGCGAGAAATCTTCCGAATTTCTCCTAGAACCAAAATGCTCTCGGTCAAAGTTGGCAGGGAGGCTAGCATCAGTTTGATGCTCAAGCTTATAATTGCCAGCAATGACCACCACAATCGGGTTATAATCAGAACGTGCAGGGGATGAGAAAGTGTGCGTTAGAAGAAATGATGGAGAAATTCGTGGAGATGTCTCAATCCAACATGGCCACTCAGACCGCTTCCATGAGAAACTTGGAGACACAGCTGGGGCAACTGGCCCATGTGTTCTCTGAGCGTACTTGCGGCGACCTCCCGAGCGACACGGAAAAAAATCCCCCTAAGCAAGGGAAGTGTGTTGGGGAGATGAACGAGTGTATTAAAAATGAAGTGGCCGTGAAGTGTGAAATAAATGAGGTAGATACAGTGGCACAATGTGATTCCGAATCTTCATGCAACATTCTTGCTTTTCAAGATGTTGAAAAATTTAATTTATATATCGAGTCGAATGTCCGGAAATCACTAGTGCTAGCCGATGGGTCGGTAGTGAAGACTGTCGGTGAGATAAAGGAGGTGGAAGTGATATTGAATGGGGCTATGGTGCTCACTGATTTATAGGTGTTGGGACCAATGGGGAATGCTTCAAAACCCATCATAGGGGTACCCTTCCTGAAATCTAGTGGGGCGATGTTGTAGTTTAACGCGAGCGACATCAACTTGGCATCCAACGTTGTTTCGCCTTTAATGACGTCCATTCCCTCTATGATTCCGAATGAACCTGGAAAACTGCAGGATTTGAATGTTGTGTTATCTGACGGTTTGCCTAGTGTTGTTGAGACAGGTGTGCTACAGAAAGCGGAAGATAGGGCAGTGAAAGTAGCAGAAATGGTAAAGATAGCTGAAGGGGAGACAAAAGCAGACTTGCTTGGAGTGCAGCAAGTTGTGGATGAGAAGGGTAGTGAGCGGAGTGAAAGGCACGTGCCTGAGACTAAGAAGTGAAGCATGGCTGTTGAAAGCGTGCATAAATTAGAATCAAAAACTTATATTGAGCCAAATGATTTGTGTAAAACTTTAAAATGGGTTACATGGGCTAATCTATCACCCACCTCGTGTGAGGAAAGGATCCCTTCGGACGGAAAAGCTAGAGCTACCTCTGAATTGGATGGAGTGGTTGTACCTCCATGGCGATCTCCATCCATGGAATTGCGAAAAAAGAACTGTGAATGCGTACGACGGTAGTTTTTGCCCGCTGACGCAAGAAGGAACAGTCGAGGGGCAGGGAAGATTCGTCTTCCCTGGGCCATAAAGCGTACGCTTCTCCCTCGTCTCGCGTGTCAGGGGGGATCTATCACAAGTCAGCGGTTAGCTGAGATGTGAAGGATCTCCCCCCTTTTGTATAATTTTTTCTTAATGTTGTGTGTGAAGTTTTAGACTAAATCGTTGTGTACTGCACTTATGTTGTTGAACTATATATAAAACAGGTAATACAAGTATTTGGTCCACCTTAAGGACGGTAAAGAAAAGTGGCTCCGGGGAGACAACCCATTATTTCGTTTTTGTTTTTTTTCCATATTCCTTAATATGGTTTGTTGTGCTTGGAGGTATTTTCTTTTGCAGGTGGAGTTCATTTGGGCCGTGGACTTTCAATAGAAATTAACGCCAATCTTCTGGTATGCTCATTTCTAAGCATTGGGTAACCCCTTCTCCTTACTTGCATTTTAATTTCAAGATCACATTGTGGTGTTAGGATGTTTAGGCTAAGTCTGGTGGGGAACGTTATGCAGGGTACTCACGTACGTGTATTAAACCATCATCATACTAGAAGAATATATTCATTTGCTATCTATGATGATTGGCATTGCATACCACTGCACCACACTTGAGTGCGTGCTTGAACAGGAGCACGTCGTGAGTTTTATCGGCACTAGTATGTGATTTGGAAAATTTCAGCGCTGGCCTAGGATTGCTAGGCAGAGTAAAATGTTGCCTCCATGAGTGCTCCTAATCGATTGCTCACATCTCATTTAGGATTACGTGTAGAATTAGTTTCTTTTTATGCTCATAGCATATTTTATTTCTATTGGCATAAATCTTGTTTATTCTACTCTCCTACTTCGAGTACAGTGTAAATCAAATGGTAGCGTTGGGAAGTGTGTCGACATCACTAGCCTTGTATTGCTCCAGTCGGGAGGAAGGATTGTCTTTCTCGGTGGCTAAGAACTTGCCCATAGCTACACTCGAAGCGTGGGTACATGGTTAGTCAAGTGTGTGTGTGATGTAGGTCGTCACTTTGTTCTAGTTTGAGCATTGTACCATTCCTGACGTCTATTCGTTAATATCCCCGTGGAGCCTGTCCATTCCTTTGACATCCCTACTCCTCGCTACCAATGCCATATACCCTTTCCTACTCGCACACCTGAATGTCGTCGCTCGGTTGGTTTTTTTTTATTGTAGTTTTGTATCCGTTATGTGTGGTTGTTATGCGGGAGCTTTGTGCCGCTTGTGGTGTTGCTGTGTTTTTGGCTCATTTTGGTTATTTGGTTAAATAAAAAAAAATAAATGAAATGAAATGGGAATGAAAATTCCCAATGTGGAATAAAAGAAAAAACAGAAAAAAAAAATTTTGTAGAGTTGTGGATTTATGGTTGTGAAATTTTGTTATATTGTGTTTGTTATGGGCGTGCACACATTGTTAAAAGTCCAAGTCTGGTGGTGCGTTGTACGTGTTTTTTGTTTTGTGTAGCTGTGAGTGTTTTCAGGCGATCTAATTTTAGGTGTGCATATACGTTGTATTTATCTTTGTATACCGCGCCTTTGCCTAAGCCTCCATTATACTCCAAGTACTATGGATTCGCGCTTAAGTCAAACTAGTGCCGTGGAGAGAGTGTGAACGGGCGAGCACATGGTCATCGACATTGGTGGATTCCTTTGGAAGTTATCGCGATCCCTTTCTTTGGCAATGCTCAACTCAGTGATTGTCTACTTTCTCTTTGCGCGTGACCGAATGATTCCCCTCGATTCTATAGTAGAGTAGTAATAATATTTTGATACGCCTTTAGAAATATATAGGCTATTAGTGCATAATTATAAATTCCTTCTACGGTATTCCTATGAGCGTGAGCATGCGATTTCGCATGGTACTCCGCTGCGTAGTTATAGGCCAGCTATGTAATTTTTCTCATCCGCATTAGGGATGATTATCTCAAGACGAGCAAATGTTTAAGTCTGGTGGTGTGATGAGTCTGATTTATATAGGGTTTTTCGAACTCATCTGGGCTTATTATGTTGCATGTGCACTACTATTTCAGCAGGAAAAGTCGTATATTTGATTAGGGCTTCATTTAGCCATTGTTGCACTGTTTCGGCCCATTTTGGTTTGTGAATTGCACTGGGATGTCGGGGGTAAGTACTTGGGTACTTTCCGTACGGATTTGGCTATTTTATGTTGTATATTGGTGCTGCGAGCTTTTGCTCCAGCTATGATTTTTGCTGTGCAGGTGGTCAGGTTTTCCCCAAATCAGGAATTCTGACTTGTGGAAATTGCACGGTTGTGCGATTCCTTAGTGCACACTTTCTACCAAATCGTACGTTTTATTTAGGTTTCTCTAGAGGATTGACCAACCCGTGCTATTTATTCCTGCATGGTTTCTTCTGAACCGTGTGCGAAGGAGTCGCACAGTTTTCTTGTAGCTGTCTAGTATTATAGTGCTCTGTGGTTAATCGTGCGATTTGTTTACGCACGGGCATATGTGCCCGTGGGCTAGTAAAACACACGTTCCACATGTTTGCCGGGAATTTCAGCGCTCTATGGTTACCCGTGCATTTTCCTTCACGCACGGGTGGATGCGTTCATGCGAGAGTAAAATTCATGGGTCAACACATTTTCCTCCGCAAGCTTTGTCCTGGATGTTAATATCAAACGGTTAATGCACGGTCGTGCGCAAAACCGTGCATGACCATTTTTTTGACCTGCTTCTATTTACGCTCAGGAGTTGACTAGAGCAAAGGGATTCCACCATTTCTGATCCACTGAGAGGGAAAATCTTCCTTCAACCGTTTTCCTCTCTCCTCCTTGGAGAGCTCGTCCGACCACCATTCTTCCTCCAAACATCACTGCAAGCGAAGATCTTCTGCTATTTTCTTCATCTCCGTATCAAGATGAACATTTGGAGCTCCTTCTCGCTACCTTTGGAGAGCTTTCTGGGGACTACCAGCCTTCCCCGATTATGAAGAAGATAGGTAAAACACCTTTAAAGTAGGTGACATCACCTCAAGCTTCCTCGGACGTCAACCACCGACCGAGGCCGGACGAAGACCGACAACCTTCGACTCTGGCCCAGAATCATGGCTAGCCTTCACGTGTTGGGTTGTAAATCTCCTTTTCACTCTCATTTGGATGTTGATTCTATGTTTTGCAAGTTATCTAAACTTGCTAGGAACTCTTAATAATGTTCATGGTGGTTTACTATTACCCATGTTGTTGTAGTTCATGGTATGGCTTTACTTCCTTTACTTTCTTTGAGTTATTTCTTGGTGATACGCCGCACTAACATGTGTTAGGGGCTGGCTTGGCGAAGAGTTGTTTTTGACCCTCAATGGTTACAACCACACGCTCTAATACTCATCGGAGTATTCCACCATTGCAAAGTGGTGAAGGCGACCCGAGTAATTAATTTTAGTTGTTCTAAAACAAAAAATCAACCCCCAAACCATTGTTGTGTTTTCAATCACCTCCCAGAGAGGAAGATCACACTCCCAATCTGCACTCCTCGAGTGATTCGATACTCGGAGGATAACTCCCCCAGTTTATTACTTGACGATGATCGGTGCACTTGCAGAGATTGCATCAACTACCCCGACCTTCATCTCGTGAAAGTCGAGGATCAACGACACCTTGCTCAGTAAGAACTTCAAACCACACACTCTCTTTATTATACTTGCGCGATGCCTGAGGCGGGATGGAGAGGCTGGGGACAGCAGTAATGGCCCCCTGGTAGGCCTACCGACACACACCTTCCCGCTTGAACTTCTATTTTAATTGAGCCATGTAATAATGACTAAAAGCCAAAATGTCGAGTATGGACGATAAGTGGTGGATGTATATTCTTTTAATCTGGATTTATTTTCTGGATACTTATTCTTCATATTCCCGCGTGTGACTTTACGTTTTTCGTTATCCATGCTTAGATCTATGGCGCAAATGAGGGAGCGCGATATCTCGTCAGGGTCCAAGACGGGATCTGAGGCGAGATCTAGAAGATAGGCTATCCGCACTTTTTCATGCCTGGGCTCTTTCCCATCCAAAATTTCTATAAATAGACCCTCACTTACTGTGTTAATTATGGCATTCAATAACCTCCAACTCCCGCACCAACTTTCTTTCTATTGCACTCGCCTCTTTTCCCACTTTATCCTTCTTAGTGAGATGATTGGGGAAGCTGAATGACGAACCAAGTGCGCGGCTACATTCGCCGATTGACCTTTTGTGAACTGCAGCTTGTCCAAAGAAGAGTATCGGTCGCTTGTCATCCTATACATCCTACCAGAATTCACCATGCGATACCCGAGGAGAAATGAGGTGATCAACCACTTCTCACCCTGTTAGCTTGCCATCCCTGTCGTGCACTTCGAAGTAGGGTTGCGCCTCCCCATCTGTTTCGATATCTGCAGAGCCTTCCGCTACATCGGCATGGTTCCTGCACAGCTCAATCCTAACTCCATAGCCCTATTGGGCATTCTCCTGTTTACTGTGGTCAGATCAAATGTAATTCAGTCTCCTTGTCTTCCGCAAACTTTTAACTTCCATTCCAAGAGGGATAGGGTCGCCTTCTTCTCTGGCAAAAACCATAAGGCGAATGGTATCACCAATAAAAATCATAACTAGGTCAAGAAGTTAATCTTTATCTTTGGAGACTTCATCAACCTCCCAGTCTCGCTAATCCAACAGGAAGAATCTACATACCGCCCTCCCAGTATCGGCGGTCATGAGGCCAAGCTTCACCAATTCCTCTTCAGGAAGGATTCCGACATTCCCTTCTTGAGTAGGAACGTCGACTCGCTGCTTCCAGTTCTCACCGAGGATGGTAGTTCTCGCACTCGCCCATTTTTATAGATTACATGCTTTGGAATGTTTCTAACTTATGATACATTTGCAAGGGTGCAAGATCTCCCCTTCAACCCTCCCTCTACTGCACTCTCTTCCGAGATGGCATGCGCTGAGGCTGCCGATGTGTCCTGTAGAGGCCCAACAAAGTCGCCCCTGAGATCAAGCAACCAGTAGCGAAAGCTTGACACCACCGTTCCACCACCTCATAAGAAGCAACAAACAATACTTCTCGCCAAGGACAATGGGATCGCACCAGATTTCCCCGCAAGTGCTTCTGGCAAGACTATAGAGAAGGTGGTGGGTGAAAGGGTGCTGGATGACAATGATAAGCCCCTACGAGTATGGGATTGGGAAGACAACATGGCCTCCATCTCCACTACACTCCCCTCCCGACAAGAGGGCGAGATGGTCTCGTGTCAGGCCTATGCACTCGCATTCGACATGTATGGGTGAGACAGCGCTGCTTACTATGACGCAACGCTGATGAAATCACTTGCCTATGAGACCTCCATCGAACTCAACCACATGTCAGCCCGCCGCGGTATCTGTCTCTCATGACAGGTGGTGGATGTAAGTGATGTGCGTTCCCAGCTCTTTAAGGAGGTTACAACCTTGAAGCCGGATCTGGACACTGCCAAGAAGTACCTCGCCTCGTGAGAGGCGGGAGTGGTAAGCCTTTCTTATTTATAGCGCGCTCATCGTACGTTATTCTCGCATTAACCATTATTTCTTCTGTAGGATGCCGCAATTGTCACCCAAAAGGACGCGCACATTGCCCAGCTCAAGGAGGAGAGTTGGAGAATAATGGCCCAGAACAAGCAATGGACCAACTCGTTGTTCCCTCCTCCCCCGGGCGAAAGGAAAAGGCTCTATTGTACAGGCCATATATAAAAGTAAGGGTTAGATCTGAGATACTCTAGAGGGGGGGGGGGGTGAATAGACTATCTTGGAAACTTAAAAAGTTTTTGCAGTAAATAAAAATAGACTTAAGATAAATTAATCTAGCACTATAACATGCACAACAAAACCTAACTATCACATCCACAGTAAAAAAAAAGAAAAAGTGCAACCAGACAACACAAGAATTTTATTGTGATTTCCTAACCTGGGTACATCCACTCTTCTACCACCCTGGTAGGAATCCACTCATGTTTTTGATCAGGTCATTACCACCAATGAGCTTTTGGTCAGGTGCTCAAAAACCAATCCCAAGTCTTTTGATCAGGAGACTTGCAACCAAGAATAACTTTTGAAGGGAGTTAAAGAACCCTTCTTACAGTGGGGGATGAGAGAGTGATGGTAACGCCTCCACTCGTCACATAGAATGTAATGGTGGGTCCGGCCGGGGCCCCACGCCATATTTCACAAACAGGCGATGGAATTACTTGTGGAAATCAAAATCTACTCGTATCCTAACTCAAAACATTCTAGCGCAGCATTTTAAGTTAGATGAACTCAACACAGTGAATGTCGACTAATATATATACTCCACATTTATATATCTATAACTAGGAATGTATACAACACACACACCTATGGCCTTAAGGCCTTACAAGTTGCTCTTTACAAAAATGTATAATTTCATACATCGGCATGCAGGCCGGCCACACATAAAATCCAATCACGCCTCGCTCGTCCTTCAAGGGCCTTACGCAGCAGGCCTCCATTTTGCTCAGCACCTACAATTAGCCATCCACCCAAGAGCGGAAAACAAAGTAACGGTCAGCTTTAGCTTACCAATTATAACGACCCTACCACATACCCTAGGCAGTGGTTTCTTCCCTGTATATACTATCTAGCAATCACAAACAAGTGCGCTCAGGCACAACAATATCACAAACACCGGTCTAAAACAGACGCTCCTTGCACTTAGGGCACCTTGCGGTGTGCCGGAACTGGTGGCAACACTGCCAATTAGAGAATTATTAACTTGTTGGCTGGCCGGTCCTAGTCACCCCAATCCGCAGATTGGTTAAATTCTGCCCACACCACACAGAGGTCATAACCTCACGACAAACTTCAGCATAAAGATCGACCCACCAATGTGGTGCAGCACCAAACATTGCCACTAATCGATCTCCCAAAATAACCAGGGTCAGGTTAGCCTTTCCCGTGCTCAATCAGCCAGTAGCGCACCACTAGATGCGGGCCGGCTGTCCCTCCTGATTAGCCGCAGCTTTTCCCTCTCCCAGAGCAATTAGCACTTATAGCACTCACACCATAAGGAGCTTACGCAAAGCATCCAAGATCCATCCATCCACACATCCAAACATCCATACACAACATATACACAGTTATCAAATCCATGGAGTCTTCTCCGATTTACCCATAATCATCACCAATCCAGACTACCAGTCTAGATGGGCTTCACACAGCATGCCTATGCCATACTGCACTTCCGGCTCTAGATGCAGACACGACCAAGGAACCACTTCTGAGATCCACCTCTTGGTGGAGGATTCCATTCAAATGCATAAAGAAAGGACTTCAATGTCCAAGAACGAGATCATTACCCTTGTAGATCGCTTTGGAGCCATGACCTAGCCAGATGGAAACCATCGTCTCGGCATTGCCTCCACGAATCTGTTCTTGGATCTTGGGTCCGCACTCCATAGCTCCGCTAGTAGCTGGATTTCTCCTCCCTTCCCATCTTCCCTGGCTCTCCCTTTTTCTCTCTCTCTTGAGGAAATGAAGGAGAAAATGAAATGAAGGTGTGTATCCTTCATTCCGGATTTTATCTCAGTAGGGAATAGCCTAGAAACTTAGATCCAGGATAAGGAAAATGAATTGACCTGATTTGCCCAGAAAAGGCTGAACACGGCCTGACATGCCCTGTGACACGCTCGTGTCACAGGCCGTGTCCCTTAAGCGGTAGATAACCGACTCAAGCCAGAGCAGTACACAGCTGTATGACACACCCGTATCACATGCTACACACCCGTGTCATGCCCGACACGCCCGTGTCCATAAGCCGTGTACGTCACCTTGCACAACATCAACTCACCCGAGCGGGACACTGAAAGAATTAGTATCTAACCACCTAGAGGGTGGGTGAATAGCTGTAATTCCTGTTTTTCTTTTAAGGCAGAAAAGCTGTACAATTAACTAATAATAAACTGCAAATTCTACAGCTAACACAACACAGCATTCACAGAAACATTTAATCACAGAGTGCACACAGTTTTTATAGTGGTTCTCCAAGTTCTGGGTACATCCACTTACCCCCTTCGCCTATCTAGTACTGTGCTATATTCGGCCTAACTTCTTCTCTTCGCCTCAGATCCTCAGATCTTAAAACTCAGAACCCAAAACAAGGCTCCTACAACTCAGCCTACACAAGGTCTACAACTCAGAGATATCAATCTCCTACAACTCAGGCTCACAGCCCTACCTCAGCCTTCAACAAGGCCTACCACTCAGAGAATTTACTCTCCTACACTCAGCCTTTATAACACAGGCTTACAGCTCAGATCTAGAATAGATCCTACAGAAAATAGTGTTTACAAAGTGTTTTACCACCACCAAGGTAGAGAGAGAAGGGATGGATGGTTTCTTGATCAGTTCTTCGAAGAAACTGATGGCAGTGCACAACCTCTCTTAGCTTTCTTCAAAGCTTCTTGAATCTGAACTCAGTAGGGTTGAACTCTTGAGAAGTTGATCTTCAATCATCTTCTGACATGAGATTCATATCTCAATCTGAATCTTTCTTAGCAACCTGGTTCAGCAACTGCACTTCTTAGATGGAGCTCTTTCTCCAACTTCTTAGATCTTCTGTCGAAGGTCTTCTTCTTTTTGTGTTGTTAGATATCTGTGTAAGATCTTCAATCTTAATTGTAATGATCACATCTTCTGTTGAAGGAGATAGCCTTTATATAGTCTTCCTCCAAGGTAACCGGCTGATCCGGTTTCCAACAAACTTCTGATAGCTTTGACAGTTGCAGTAGACCGGTTAGAAATGACAGCTGTCAAGTAATCCAGTCACTTCTTGAAATACTGTCTCTGTCTGAAAGTGTCGAGACTGAACTTCTTCATGTGTCGACACAAGTAGACTAAGTGTCGACACAAGTGGACTAAGTGTCGACACAACTCTTGGTGGTGTTGACACATCTCCTTTGTTGTTGTTAATACTTCTCGACACAGCCTTCTGTTGAATGTGTCGACACAAGCCTTTGTGGTGTCGACACAGTCACTTCTTTTCTTCATACAAATTTACTTTTTTGAAATTTTGCCATGTGTCGACACAAGTCCTGTGTAACATCCTATTTCCAACTAGACCCCTAAGAGTGGTTTTGGCCATGACTAGGTCATGACAAAACCCGAGGAAGCTTGAAATGGGCCAGGATATAGAAGGCCAAGGTCAGGATCACCATGGTCTGCCTATGGCACAACCTCATCACCAAACCTAGGGCTTGACCTTAGGGCTTCACCATAACCCCAAGACCCTAGTACAACACCCCAAACATTTTGGGAGGCCCAATATAGCCATAGGGACCCATTGGGGTAAATCAAAGAGACTTAGTTGACCCAAGTCAACCCTAACCCTAAATGGGTCAAACTAGCCTACTTACGGTAAATTGACCTCCCCCTAGCCAAGTGGACCCCACCCATGCACTCCTAACCCTAAAGTGAGGTCAATGGGCCAACAAGGGCACATTGGGTTCAGCCCTAGGGACCAAGTTGACCCAAGTCAACTTAGGCCCCTCATCTGGTCAAAGTACCCTTACTAGTGGGTTGACTCTCTCCCCTGGTCCAAGTGGTATCAAAGCAGACCTCAATCAAAAGTAGCAGTCCACAACCCTGGGTCACGGCCACGCGAGTTTAGTTTGGGGACAAACTAACCAGCGGAAGCAGTGGTGTGCCCATATGAGGGATCACATGTGAATTGTCCACTTCTTATTAGGTATTGAGTCGATTACCTACTAATGTAGTTCGTTTTGCAGCCACCAGCTCAGCCCACCCCACAAGGCAGAGCTCAGCAGACTCCGGACATTGCACCACCTCCTCTGGTCCACACTCCTTTCCTTCAGTTAGACATGGGGCAAACTCTTACAGCTATACTTGAGGCCTTCCGGGCTCAACAAGCTCCGGCCACGCAGCCAAACCCGGGGGCCAACTGGATGAGCACCTTCCGAGGACTCTCTCGCCCGTCCTACTTGGGGACAGAGTCGGCAGTGCGGACAGAGGAGTGGCTGGATATTATGTACGAGATGTTGTCCAGGATACGGTGCCCCTGGGAGTAGAGGGTGGCTTTGGTGGTATCTTTCTTGGAGTCCCATACCAAGAGGTGGTGGAAGACGCTGTTGGACATGACGTTTGCCGATAGGGAGGTTGAGGAAATTATATGGGAGGAATTCAGGGCCACGCTGCTGGAGCATTTTGTTCTGCAGTCGGCCAATGATGAGTTGGAGGAGCGGTTCTTACAGCTGAAGCAGGGCACCAGGACGGTGGTGGAGTACCATCGAGAGTTCGACCATTTGGATAGATATGCAGGTACGTACCAGCTGGACGAAGCAGGATACATTAAGAGGTTCTATAAGGGTCTGAAAGAGGAGTTGAGGGAGGCCTTGTTGTTTGTATCCGACGGGCCTATCTCCGGGATTTTGGAGATGACAAAGAGGATTGAGGCTGATTGGCACACCACTCGGGGCCGGAAGAGGCAAGCGGAGGATCAGGGATGGAGGGCCAGAAATGATCAATGGCGAGGTGCTATACCAGATGGGAGAAGGACAGAGGACCAACCTCGTCAGGGAGGTGAGGCAGGAGCCGAGAGAGCAGGTGATATTGGCCCCTCAACCTCTTCGGATACAGGAGATGCCAAGACCCGGGGGTATGACATATACCCCATCAGAGTGCTTCCACTGTCATCAGGTTGGACACCCCCGGAGAAACTGCCCCATAAGGGGGGCACCACCTCCTGCACCATAGGGTGGCCCACCTGCTCAGCATTTCAGAGGCCGAGGACGCGGCCGAGGATGTGGTTACAGGGAGGGGATCGAAGACAATAAAGGGAGCAGGTGTATGCTTTGGACCTAGCACAGCCTCGAAACCCAGAGTAGGTCATAGCAGGTACGCCAAGATGTTTAAATTATTTAAATTGAATTCCCTTTCTCAATTGCCCAACAAGTAGACCTTCCCTAAGTAGAATAAATAGGAAAGAAAACCCGTTATAAAATACTAAGACATTTAACTGTCCCAGGTATAGTCTTCATCAGCGACAAGTCAGCCTATACTCTGTTCTACACGGGTGCCTCGCACTCGTTTGTGTCAAAGGCCTTTCTGGAAGGGCTGGAAGGAGTGGAGCGGTTCACAGGCCGGATGAGGAGGGTGCGTCTACCCGACAGATCGGAGATACTCACCTCTGCCCACTGCAACATGGAGGCGGAAATTGGAGGAAAGTCATTCGAAGTATCGGCTACGATCCTGAGGATTCCAGTCTTCGAGCTGATCCTGGGCATGACTTGGTTACACTGGAACCATTCCCAGATTGATTGTCAGGAAAGGAGGATCATCGTGAGGCACGGGGACTCTGTCATCATCATCCAAGGTATAAGACCTGCCTCTCGTATACCCTTATCTTCAGTACAGGCCGTTAAGGGCTATTTACAGGGGGAGGAGGTCTACGAGGTGCTGTTTGAAATGGCGGAGACCACGGATTCTATATCAAATATCCCGGTGGTGCGGGATTTTGCGAACGTCTTTCCAGAAAAATTACCCGGATTACCCCCGCACAGGGAGCAGGACTTTCAGATACAGCTTGTGCCGGGGGCAAACCGGCATCTAAGGCCTCTTACCGGATGGCCCCAAGGGAATTGACAGAGTTTTGGAGCCAGCTTCAGGAGCTAGTGGAAGCCGGATTTGTCCGGCCAAGCTCTTCACCATGGGGAGCTCCGGTATTGTTCGTCAAAAAGAAAGACGGGACACTCAGATTGTGCATCGACTTCCGAGCACTAAATCGGCTGACGGTCCGGAACACCTATCCACTTCCAAGGATAGACGAGCTATTCGACCAGCTGTAGGTGGCGCAGTTCTTTTCGAAATTATATTTGAGGTCGGGCTACTACCAGCTTCGGATTCAAGAGGGGGATATTCAGAAGACTGCTTTTAGTAGCAGATATTGATTATTTGAGTTTACGGTGATGCCCTTCGGGCTCACGAATGCACCATCGACGTTCATGACCCTCATGAACCAGGTATTCAAGGAGTATCTAGATGTGTTTGTCATTGTGTTTATCGATGACATCCTCATCTACTCGAGAATGGAGGAGGAGCATGCTCGCCATCTGGCACTGACCCTACAGAGACTGCGTGAGAATCATTTATATGCAAATTTCAGCAAATGTCAGTTCTGGTTGAAGGAGGTGGCCTTCTTAGGCCATATTATCAGTGGAGCTGGGTTGGCAGTGGATCCGGCAAAGATTCAGGCAGTTCGGGATTGGCCGCAGTTGAAGGCATCCACAGACCTACGAAGTTTCCTAGGACTTGCAGGTTATTATTGGAAGTTTGTGGAGGGATTCTCTCGAATCGCCCACACACTTACAGCATTGACGAAGATGGAGGTACCTTTCGTGCGAACCCCGCAGTACCAGGCAACTTTCCAGGAGCTGAAGGATTGACTCACCTCGGCTCCCATACTTGCTCTCCACTCGGGGAGAGAAGGATTTCAGGTCTACACTGATGCTTCCTACCAGGGTATGGGAGCTGTACTGATGCAGAAGGGTGATGTGATTGCGTATGCGTCTCACCAGTTGAAGAAGCACAAACAGAACTACCCGGTGCACGACCTTGAGATGGGGGCGGTCATTTTTGCTTTGAAGGTGTGGCGCCACTATCTTTATGGAGTCCACTGTGACATCTACTCCGACCACAAGAACCTGAAATATGTGGACACGCAGAAGAAACTGAACATTAGGCAGAGGTGCTGGGTGGAGTTCTTAGCAGATTACCAGTACGAGATGCACTACCATCCAGGGAAGGCAAACGTGGTGGCCGACACGTTGAGTCGTAGAGCTGCCACTTCCGAAGTCGGGCCCCAGGTTATATCCATGGAACTGGTGAGAATATTGGAGGATATGCACATCACACTGGTGTCGTCCGAGGACCCCAAGCTTTACATGGAGTATTTAGCTGCGATGAGTGCTACATACGATATCCGGGACTGAGTCAGAGAGGGGCAGAGGCAAGATGCCAAATTGGAGCCGATATTCTAGGCCTTAGAGAATGGTGCAGCAGGGGATTACACGATGAGGGACGACATGGTATGCTTCAGAGGTCGGACTTATATACTGGAAGGAGGCCAGGTCCGGGAGGATGTCATGGCAGAGGCCCACCACAGCAGATACTCGGTGCACCCGGGGATCACGAAGATGACTGCGGACTTGAAGAAGACTATGTACTTGAAAGTGTAGCTAGATCTGATATACTCTAGAGGGGGGGGGGGGGCGGTGAATAGAGTATATGGTGATTTTGAAACTTTTACAACTGTTGTTGTATTTTAGGTGTGTGTATGTGTATGTGCAGCAAACACAATAAACCAGAAAGCAGCAATGGACTAATCACAGCACATTCACAGAGCAAGGCCAGAAAACAAAAAGGAAAAGAAAGCAACCAAACGACACAAGAATTTTATAGTGGTTCCCCAAATCTGGGTAGTCCACTCTTCTACTACCCTGGTAGGAATCCACTGCAGGAAGGGGTTGATTAGGTGTCCTGGCACCAATGGGTTTTTGATCAGGTTCCCAAAAACCAAACCCTCAAGTCTTTTGGTGGGAGACTTGCAACCAGAATAATTTTGAAGGGAATTAAAACCCTGTACAGAGGTGGAGTGAGAGGGTGATGAGGTCTTCTCTTTCTCAAGTCAAATGAGAAGACTTGTGGAATGTTGTTTAGCAGCTTTGCTCCCCCTGAGATGTAGAATGGATCAGGAAGAATACTGGAGAACTGCTTCAGGGTGATAGGTCTTCAAAGACCTAGAATTCCAGGTCCAGAGAAAGTCTTCAGGAATTTCTTGCAACTTATATGAATGTATTGTTTTGAAGTTCTCCTGAGTAAAAGCAGATGAAGAAGACTCTTGATATTGATGTAATGTTCTTCTTCTTCTTCTTCTAGATCAATTTCTCTCTGGGCCAAGAATGAATTCTTTTTCTTGTGTTTTCTGAATCACTGTCTATCTTTTTCTTGTTGTTGTCTGGTGTTGTGTCCTTGTTGTGTTACTTCTGGTTTCTGTATATCTCTTTCTGTCATGGAGAGCATTCGAATTTTTGAATGTCGAGCAGTAATTACAGACGGCCTGTAAAGGAAGCAGCAATTAATTATTTCCCCAACTGTTTCCATGGGAAAACAACATGAAATAATCCAGAATTAACTGCGCATCCTAACAGCAGTATACTGTGAAGAACTGCCATTAATTGTCCAGGAATCAGCGTCATGAAATGAGACGGGAATGGCAGAAGACCTAGTCTGGAATCGTCGACCGAAGAACAGAATTCGTCGAACATAGTTAAGAGTTCGTCGAGCTAAGCTGAGTTCGTCGAGGTGTGCTGGGTTCGTCGAGCTGAGCTGAGTTCGTCGAGCTGACAGTCTTCATTCGTTGAATAGACAATCTTCAATATCAGACAAACATTATTCGTTGAGCAGAGGGCCAAATTCGTCGAGCTGAGAATAAACTTCGTCGACCTGAGAAAAGTTCTGGACTTAGACGAAATACTCTGCATCTGCTGAAATGCTGTGTCGACACAAAATGGTGTTGACAGATTGATCTTGGTGTCGACACAACTCCTCTGGTGTCGACAGATTGGTCTAGGTGTCGACACAAATCCTCTATTGTCGACACAAGCTGGTGTCGACTGAAATCCTGGGTGTCGACACAAATCGTCTGGTGTCGACACAATCCCTAAGTGTCGACACAGATTCTCTGAGCACAAAAATCGTCGAGTACAGATTAGCATTCGACGACCTGAGAAGCTGTGAACTTGAGGTCCAAGTTCATCGAGCTCAGAATATAATTTGTCGACTGAAGCATGGAGCTAGACTTAGTGAAATTCTGAAGTAGTCCTGAGAATGCTAGAAGTAGGATCTGGTGTTCGTCGAGCAAAGAACAAAGTTCGTCGAGCTCAGCACTGCGAATTGTCTCATGATTGTCGAGCGCAGAGCTCCCTTCGTCGAGCTGAGTTCGACGAACGTCGAACTCATTTCACTTAGTCTGAAAACCTGATAGATCTGGAGTTCCTGATGGTATTGAAGAAGGTTGGTCCATCTGAAGTTGAGATAGAGGAGTGTCCTAGACTCTAAGACACAAACTTGACCTAGACTATACATGATGGGTCACATCCTAAGTCAGTGAACCTAGCACAAATCAACTAGGGATCCAATAATCTCCCCCTATTTGGGTGTGGTCACTAACAGAAACTCCAAGAAAAGAACAAATAGAAAAATAAAGCAAAATTAAGAGATATATCTGACAGATAATTTACAACACATGCAACAGATATATATATACATACTGGCTTTGTTTTAATGCAAAATATAGACTAAAACAGAAGCATAAATGAAAAGAAAACACAAAATTACTTCTCTGATTTCTTCTGTTTTGGCTTGACTTCTGCTGCTTTATCTCCTGGCTTCTTGAAAATGATTTCCCTATTGGGATCTGAAGCTTGAGCCTTGGTCATAGTCATGTCAGCTGCCCCTATGATGTTCAGTGAAGTGGCTCTGGGGACAACTGCTTCTGGGTGAAGATTCATGTATTCATCAACATTGAGTAGCTTGTTTGCTTTCCCAAATCTTTTTAGCTCATCTCTCCTGTACTAAGACATAGTAGTTAAGCCTGTTGTATCCTTGCCTTCAGCTTTAGCTTTGTTGATTAGAGATAAGCCAATGATTTCTTGGAATCTTGCCATTCTGGCTGTGTTGGCTGTTTCTGGATCTTCAGGAGGGGAATAGGGCCTTTTAGCTTCATGTTCCTTAGATTCCTGGTGTTGTTGCTGTTGTTGTTGATGGTGTTGACTGCCTGAAGATGGTGGCCTTGGCTGACTACTATCAGAGGATCTCCCTATTTGTCTCTGATAAGTTTGAATAGGAGCAGATCTTTGAGAGCTTGAGCCAGAGGCACCTACTGCTGGAGGAGGAGGAGGAGGAGGATCCTTTCTGTATCTATGCACTGGGGGAGGAGAGTATCTCCTACTTCTCTTCCTCTCTTTTTGCTGGTTCTTAGATAACCACATCCATGCAGGCATCCATTTGTGAGGAGCAACATTATGCAGAATATAATATGGAGTGTCTGCAGTGGGATTAGGCTTTGGAGCAGCAGGAGGAGGAGCCTTCCTTTTCTTAGAGAGCAACTTCTTTTTCTTTTTAGTAGCCTCCTCATCTGATTCATCATCATCATCATCAGAATTTGAACTCTGAGGGTTATCATACAAAGCATTCAGCTTCCTCAGAGTGGCATCAGGAATGGTAAGAGGTTTGTCTTGAGGGGGAATAGAAGGTTCAGAGGGTGAAGGTACAACAGCGGTAGAGACAGAACTTGCAGCTGCTGTCTTGTTCTCTTCCTCAATGTCTGCCAGAATGAGCTCATCCAGATCAGGCATGGGAGAATCATCCATGAAAAATCTGTGATAGGGCAGATGTCTGGAATAAACACAGGAGTTGGAACAGTAGAGGGAGCAGCAAAGGATGCACAAAGTTGCCTGACAACTGCTGGACTTGCTGGAGAGGTATACTGGACAATAGCCAAATATGGCTTAGCAATCTCTACTGAAGGAAGCTTCATATATACATGATCAAATATCTGAAGTATCTCAGATAAATTAACTGTGGGATTTATAAGGAAATCACCAGCAGTTGTTATTGAATCTACTGACTCATCAAAGCTGCTGTCAGTGTCCATGAATTGAATGAAATCTATTGATGTATCTGTAACTGCAAGTGTATTATCAAGCACTGAATCAACTATATCTGTAGTATTTGTATCTGTATCAACTGTATCCACTTCTGCAGCTGCTGCACCAGCTTCATCATGGAGCATCTCCCCCTGCCTTGGTTCAGAAGAACCTAGAGCTAGGCCCCTGAATGAAGAGGGGGCAGCAGAGAGGGCTGAGATTTGGGCAGATAAAGAATCAATTGAATTCACCAGAGGTGTAATGGCCTCTGTGATGAGTGATTTAATAAGAGGATTCAGAAGAGAGATGATGGAGGGAATGGTGGAAGAATCCATAGGTGGAGAAAGAATAGTAGAGGAGGAAGGAAGAATATGTGGAGGGGATAAGGGAGGTAGAACATGTTGTGGTTCAGTGGGTATGGTGTAGGATGGAATAGAGGAAAGGTGTGGTGGAAGAGGGGATTGAGGGGGTGAGGGAATATGTGTTTCAGTGGGAGAAACTGGAGGTGTAGGCATATGTGTAAGATCAGGCGGTGGAGATTGATGTTGAGGAGGAGACAATTGAGGTGCAGGAGGAGTGGGAAGAGATTTGGTAGGGGGAATGACCTCTTCAGAGTCAGGGTGAGGAGTGACCTTGACGGTCCCGGTGCTCTCAGAAGCAATGATGGAGGAGGAGGAACCCTTGGAGGGTTTGGAGATTGTCCTCTCCCATCAGCCAAACAAGGCGCAGGTGAGGCGCTTGCTGGCGTTGATGAATGTGGTCGGGGAGACCAAACATTCACTGGCCTTTTCTTGGAGGAAAATTCCCAGGATTCTGCCGTAGCAGACTTCCTTCTTGCTAGTTCTTTTCTTGATAAGGTCAAAGAAAACCATGCCCCAATCGACCTGACGCTTGTTGAGCACTGCGCACATGATCAGGAATTGATGGCGAGTGATATAGTCGTGTGCCGAGTGCTTGCCCAACAGAATTTTCCCTACAATGTCAGCCAAAAATTGATAAGCGGCGGACAGTTGTTTCTTCAGAAGCTTATTAGGGTTGTTGCCGGAGAAACTCATGACTTTCAGCATATCAGCATATTCCTCAGCGTCCATTTCCAAGTTGTCTTCCCCATTGATCAGTCCAAAAATTTTAGAGAGTACTGCTGGGGACAGGGAAACGGCAGTGTTTCCAATAGTTCCAGTCAGATTTTCATCTTCAGAAATTGCGGCAGTGTACACCCATTCTCCGATCTCGGTTGAGTGTAGCTTGATGCTGCGTGTCATGAAGTCCTTGAGATGCAGTTCTTCCAGTAATTCATGGATATACAGAAAAATGGGATCGAAATGCTGGAAGGACTCAAAGTCCATTGAGAATGCTGCATCAAACTTCATCGCTGCAAGTGCTCATATGTCACCTTTTTGAAGGTCACTGCTCCAATGCTTACTCTTCCATACCCTTCTGACTGACCACTCTTTGAGTCTCCAAATATCACCTTTGGTCCTAGCTTGGACTTATAGTTGGAGAGATTTGCTTTGCTTCCAGTCATGTGCTTGGAGCAGCCACTGTCCAGGTACCATGTCTGACTTAGCCTTGCACAGTTCTTCACCTATACCTGCATCAAACAATAAAGCTCAATTGTTCTTGACCCAGGTTACCTCATGTCCTTGGTTTGGTTGAAAAGAAAAACTAGAAATGACTGATAATGCAGGTTGAGACTTATACCCTAGAGGGTGATATCTCCTAGGTGGAATTATCCAATCAGCTACAGGATTAAATGTCTTGTTAGCAGTTTTAAAATTTCTATAGGAGAAATTATTTATATTTGGTCATTCTGGGATCGACGAATTATTGTAAGTTCATCGACCAGAGTTCGATGAATGGGGATGAGATCGTCGACCTCCACTAAGAGAATGACCATGGTCATTTTTTGCGTCCCACGTTCGTCGACCTCTGCTCGACGAACCATACACAGTTCGTCGATTGCAGTAAGACGAATAATTATTTCTGAAGTTTGCGTTCAGCGTTCGTCGATCGGGGTTCGACGATCTTGCAGGATTTCGTCGATCTAAGTTCGACGAATTCTGCTGAACTTGGTTTTTAACAGCTTTCTTCTGTTTTCTGTTGCTATTGTCTAGGGGATTTGACTTGTTTTCTAATCTGGGTTTTTCAGTTTGTTTCTCTTTACCTTTAGCAGTGATAAACTTTATGGGAGTGGAAAGTATATTCTTCTTTATTATGGGGGGTAAACCTGATGAAGCACCAAAGCCCAGCCTGCCATTTAATCTGACATTTACTGTGCTTGTGATATCCATCAGCTGAGGCTTCTCCCATTGAGAGATTGCTCAAGTTGTTTTGCCTCACATAATTCAGATTTTAATTTGATTATTTGTTCATTAGCTAGAGTCAATTGGTCAGTTAGTTTTCTGTTTTCTGTGCTGACAGATTCTAGCTTTTCTAGTCTAGTTCTCAGGGTTTTTATCTCTTTCTCTGAGTTTATTAAATCCATGCACATAGTTTTAAATTCTACTTTAAACAAGTCAGAATTAAAATCAAAACTAGAAATCACCTGATCAGCCTCTGAGTCTGAGGCACCTTCATCTTCAGAATCCTCTTCTAATCCACAGTTGCTTCTGGAGGCATATATTGCCATTAGGCACACCTCCTTGGATCTGGCTTCATCCTCTTCTTCACTAGAGCTGGAGGAGGATGTTTCCTCTTCTGTGTCACTCCAGGACTCAGCAATAAATCCTTTGTCCTTCCTTTTATACTTGTTGGAGGAGGGTCTGCTGCTTTGTTTTCTTCTGGAATCCTTGTCCCTACCCTTGTCCTTTTTCTGATTCTCTGGGCATTCTGAAATATAGTGCCCTGGCTTTCTGCATCCAAAACACACAACCTCCTTAGTTGGTGTCTTGTCATATTTGGGTTTATCATCCTGCCTGGATGATTTTCTTCTAAGATCCTTTCTTGTCATTTTGTAGAATCTTTTGGAAAAGAGGCTCATTAAATCTTCATTGGAGGTAGATGTTTCACTGTCTTCAGAAGCTTTGAGGGCCAAGCTGTGCTCCTTCCTAACTGGGGTAGTTGCCTTCTGTTCTGCTGCCTCTCTTGATTTGACAAGCTGCTCATATGACTTCAGCTTGCCTAGCAGAGATTCTGTTGAGATCTCATTGAGGCTTCTGGCTTCTTTGATTGGCCGGATTTTGGAGTCCCATGAACTGGGGAAACACATCAGTATCTTATCATTCACCTCAGTTAAGGTGATGTCCTTGTCAAGAGTCTTGAGTTCACTAATGATTGAACTTAATCTATTGTACATCTCAGCCACTGATTCTGTCTCATCCTTTTTGAAATTCTCATAGAGAGAAATGAGACTGGATCTCCTATTCTTTCTTTCATCAGCTGAGTCTGCCACCATTTGATTGAGAGAGTCCCAAATGGCCTTGGCTGAGGTGCACTCAGCCACCTTCTGAAATATGTCATTTGACATTATTTGGGCCAGAATATTCATAGCCTTTGCATCAGCCATCTTGGCTTTCTTGTAGGCTTCAGTATTGTCTGGAGGTGGTACAGCACTCAGATTAGTTGATGTGCTGGCAAAAGTTGTAGGAGCTGGAGGAACACCTGTTGAAATGACAGAAAAAATATCCTCATCAATGGAGTTCATATATAATCTGATTCTTGCCTTCCAGATGGCAAACTTGTTAAGATTGCACACTGGAGGTCTGATGCTTGTATAATCCTTGTTTCGGGGCATGTTTGTGAGAACAAAATCTAATAACAGAATAAAAACAAAGAGATCTAACTAAGGGATCTTTGGGTTCAGGTGTTAGCCTGTACAACCAATCAGGTATGATATGTTTAACCAACCTGGCTCTGATACCAATTGAAAGTGCAGCTAGATCTGATATACTCTAGAGGGGGGGTAAATAGAGTATATGGTGATTTTGAAACTTTTACAACTGCTGTTGTATTTTAGGTGTGTGTATGTGTGTGTGCAGCAAACACAATAAACCAGAAAGCAGCAATGGACTAATCACAGCACATTCACAGAGAAGGAAAAGAAAGCAACCAGACGACACAAGAATTTTATAGTGGTTCCCCAAATCTGGGTAGTCCACTCTTCTACCACCCTGGTAGGAATCCACTGCAGGAAGGGGTTGATCAGGTGTCCTGGAACCAATGGGGTTTTGATCAGGTTCCCAAAAACCAAACCCTCAAGTCTTTTGGTGGGAGACTTGCAACCAGAATAATTTTGAAGGGAATTAAAATCCTGTACAGAGGTGGAGTAAGAGGGTGATGAGGTCTTCTCTTTCTCAAGTCAAATGAGAAGACTTGTGGAATGTTGTTTAGCAGCTTTGCTCCTCCTGAGATGTAGAATGGATCAGGAAAAATACTGGAGCACTGCTTCAGGGTGATAGGTCTTCAAAGACCTAGAATTCTAGGTCCAGAGAAAGTCTTCAGGAACTTCTTGCAACTGATATGAATGTATTGTTTTGAAGTTCTCCTGAGTAAAAGCAGATAAAGAAGACTCTTGATATTGATGTAATGTTCTTCTTCTTATTCTTCTAGATCAATTTCTCTCTGGGCCAAGAATGAATTCTTTTTCTTGTGTTGTCTGAATCACTGTCTATCTTTTTCTTGTTGTTGTCTGGTGTTGTGTCCTTGTTGTGTTACTTCTGGTTTTTGTATATCTCTTTCTTTCATGGAGAGCATTCGAATTTTTGAATGTCGAGCAGTAATTACAGACGGCCTGGAAAGGAAGCAGCAATTAATTATTTCCCCAACTGTTTCCATGGGAAAACGACATGAAATAATCCAGAATTAGCTGCGCATCCTAACGGTAGTATAATGTGAAGAACTGCCATTAATTGTCCAGGAATCAGCGCCATGAAATGATACGGGAACGGAAGAAGACCTAGTCTGGAATCGTCGACCGAAGAACAGAATTCGTCGAACAGAGTTAAGAGTTCGTCGAGCTAAGCTGAGTTCGTCGAGCTGAGCTGGGTTCGTCGAGATGAGCTGAGTTCGTCGAGCTGACAGTCTTCATTCATTGAATAGACAATCTTCAATATCAGACAAAGATTATTCGTTGAGCAGAGGGCCAAATTCGTCGAGCTGAGAATAAACTTCGTCGACCTGAGAAAAGTTCTGGACTTGGACGAAATACTCTGCATCTGCTGAAATGTTGTGTCGACATAAAATGGTGTTGACAGATTGATCTTGGTGTCGACACAACTCCTCTGGTGTCGACAGATTGGTCTAGGTGTCGACACAAATCCTCTGGTGTCGACACAAGCTGGTGTCGACTGAAATCCTGGGTGTCGACACAAATCGTCTGGTGTCGACACAATCCCTAAGTGTCGACACAGATTCTCTGAGCACAAAAATCGTCGAGTACAGATTAGCATTCGTCGACCTGAGAAGCTATGAACTTGAGGTCCAAGTTCGTCGAGCTCAGAATATAATTCGTCGACCGAAGCATGGAGCTGGACTTAGAGAAATTCTGAAGTAGTCCTGAGAATGCTAGAAGTAGGATCTGGTGTTCGTCGAGCAAAGAACAAAGTTCGTCGAGCTCAGCACTGCGAATTGTCTCACGATCATCGAGCACAGAGCTCCCTTCGTCGAGCTGAGTTCGACGAACGTCGAACTCATTTCACTTAGTCTGAAAACCTGATAGATCTGGAGTTCCTGATGGTCTTGAAGAAGGCTGGTCCATCTGAAGTTGAGATAGAGGACTGTCCTAGACTCTAAGACACAAACTTGACCCAGACTATACATGATGGGTCACATCCTAAGTCAGTGAACCTAGCCCAAATCAACTAGGGATCCAACAGTACTGGCCGGGCATGAAGAAAGACATCACTCAGTTTGTGACCCACTGCGAGGCGCGCCAGCTAGTGAAGGCGGAGTGCCAAAACCCCGCAGGGTTGTTGCAACCACTCCCGGTACCAGAGTGGAAATTCGAAGACATCGCGATGGACTTTATTCACGGACTTCCCCCATCACGGACGAGAAACGACTCGATTTTGGTCATCGTTGATCGGTTGACAAAAGTGGCCAGGTTCATTCCGATCAGGAAGGATGACTCTGTAGGAGTATTAGTGCGGAGATTTGTGGAGCAGTTCATTCGATATCACGGGGTTCCCAAGATGATCGTGTCAGATCTGGATGGCCGGTTCACTTCCAGGGAGTGGAGACCTGTGCAAGCTTACTTAGGCACACGATTGACCTTCAACACCGCATTCCATCCCCAGATGGATGGACAGACAGAACGCACCAACCGGACGCTCGAAGATCTTTTGAGGCCATGCATTTTGGACCGCGGGGAGCCGTGGGAGAAGCTCTAACCCGTGGTTGAGTTCTCCTATAACAACAGTTACCAATCCAGCATCAGGATGGCGCCTTATGAAGCCTTGTATGGAAGGAAATGCAGGACCCCGCTTTCTTGGATTCAGGACGAGGATTCGAAGGTGTGGGATCAGATTTTGTTGAAGACACCGAGGCTCAGGTGATGCTGATCAAAGACAGGATGCTAGAGGCGCAGAGCAGACAGACTAAGTACTATGACACCCGACATCGTCAGGTGGAGTTTCAGGTGGGGGACCGAGTGTTTCTGAAGATCCGACCCATGCATGGAGTTTCACGGATGCGTGGCCGGAGGAAGAAGCTCAGCCCTAGGTACGTGGGCCCTTACAGGATACTGGAGCGGATCAGGCCCCTAGCCTACAGGATGGAGTTGCCACCAGAGCTGGCAGCTCTGCACGACGTCTTCCATATTTCTTCGCTGACGAGGGCTCTACTACGCCCAGAGCAGCAGATTTTGACCACCGAAGGGCCGGTAGCTTCAGATCGGTCAGTTCGCTTAGAGCCAGTTCGGATCGACGACCGGGAGTACGGATCTTGCGTCACAAGAAGGTCCCGTTAGTCAAAGTCCTGTGGAGGAACCACGGCCAGGAGGAGCATAGCTGGGAACCGCAGGACCTGATGCGACAAAGATACCCAGAGCTGTTCAGTCAGGTATACCTCACAAACCCCTCAAGATGATTAAATTATTTTCCTGCTTTAAACTAGTAGGGCTGCTCTAGGAAGAGTAGAGGCTAATCTTTTGTTTATTAGGATCTTGGCTTCATCAGTTGGGCGAATTGGTCATAGATTTAGGTTTCCCTTTAAACCTAATTTAGCGAACGTGGCGTCGTGATGGGATGTTACAAGTTTCTTTCCTTCGGTAGAAATTCCCGTAGGCTTAACCTTGATTTCAGGGATGAAATCTTTGTTTTGTTTATTGGCATTTATAACATCCCATTTATAACTAGACCCCTAAGAATGGTTTTGGTCATGACTAGGTCATGACAAAACCCTAGGAAGCCAGAAATGGGCCAGGAGATAGAAGGCCAAGGTGAGGATCACCATGGTCTGCCTATGGCACAACCTCATCATCAAACCTAGGGTCTGACCTTAGGGCTTCACCATAACCCCAAGACCCTACCACAACACCCCAAACATTTTGGGAGGCCCATTAGAGCCATAGGGACCCATTGGGGTCAATCAAAGAGACTTAGTTGACCTAAGTTAACCCTAACCCTAAATGGGTCAAACTAGCCTACTTAGTGTCAATTGACCTCCCCCTAGCCAAGTGGACCCCACCCATGCACTCCTAACCCTAAGGTGAGGTCAATGCGCCACCAAGGGCACATTGGGTTCGCCCTAGGGACCAAGTTGACCAAAGTCAACTTAGGCCCCTAATCTGGTCAAAGAACCCTTGCTAAGGATAGGTGACCTCCAAAGTGTAAGGTAACCCTACATAACCTTTTCTAGGCCACAGGAGAAGCCATGGGGTCACCAAGGACCCCTTGTGGTCAACTCAAATGATCATGTTGACCCAAGTCAACTATAACCACTAATTTGGTCAAAGTTCCCTAACTAATGGTCAAGTGACCACCAACGTGCCCAACCAACCTTACTCAGGGCTTCCTAAACCTAAAGTGAGGTCAATGGGTCACTATGGACCCATTGGAATCAAGCCAAGTGGCTAAGTTGACCCAAGTCAACTCAAGCCCCAAAGTGGTCAAAGTGCCCTTACCAAGGGTCAAGTGACCTCCAAGGTGCCAAGTTAACCCTACCCAACATAGTTTTTATAACGGTCCAGGCCCATCAACATGTGACCCAGCCAGACCGCCGGCCTACTAGACTCCAGACTCGGGCCCACTGCTGGTAGTCAGCCTATCACATTCAAGCCTGCAGGCCATGCACCCCAACCCCTCTCCGACCTGTTTATCAGCACGGTAGGTTGTTGCCACTGGGGATCGAACCCAGGACCTTGATAAGAGAGCTTTATGTCATTCCCTCATCACCAACTGAGCTGCAGCTCATTTGGTGATGAGGGAGTGGCATAAAGATCTCTTATCAAGGTCCTGGGTTCGATCCCCAGTGGCAACAACCAACCGTGCTGATAAACAGGTCGGAGAGGGGTTGGGGTACATGGCTTGCAGGCTTGAATGTGATTGGCTGACTACTAGCAGTGGGCCCGGGTCTGGACTCTGGTAGGCCGGCGGTCTGGCTGGGTCCCATGTTGATGGGCCTGGAGCGTTATATCCTGTGTGTCGACACATTTGATGTCGACACTGCCTCTGTGTGTCGACACAAATACTTCTTCTCTTTAACTTTGTTGAAACTCTGTTGTGTGTCTACACAAGTCCTGTGTGTCGACACAGTTGATGTCGACAAAGTCTTCTGTGTGTCGACACTGCCTCTGGGTGTCGACACAGTTGATGTCGACAATGCTTCACTGTGTGTTGACACAGCCTCTGGGTGGCGACACAGTTGATTCTGGTGTCGACACAGCCTTTCCAAGTGTCGATACAATTAACTCCAAGTGTCGACACAGCTTTTCTCCAGTGTCGACACAGGCCTTCATAAGTGTCGACACAGATTCTTATGGTGTCGACACATGGACTTCGAAATTTTTCTGCATTCCTACATTTACTTAACCTGCACATATAAACTCAAAACAACATCAAATACACCCTGATGCATATCATTGAGTAGGGTGAGGCTTCTTCAAATCTGGTACACATTTTCCAATGTACCAAACATTGTCCCCCTATTTGGAGAAGTCATAACCCTTAGTCAATGATATACACCATTCATAATAAATACACATTATGATGTATAAAAATATTATGTGACAGGGTAAATTCTAAAAAAAACATATATAACAAATTATCACAGAATAACAATGCAATCAGAATGAGCATTAATCATGTTTTGTTCAACTTCAAAAGTTTCTTTAATAAAAGTTTATATAGATTTTAAACACTAAGGTTTATAATATTATAAAATCAAGTAAATCTATTCTAAGGCTGCTCTGGCTCCTTGATGACAATTCCTTTGCATGATTGGACCTTGGCTTATACAGGAACATCAGTGTCATCAGCTGGCTTCTTGCCCTTTAGATCTTTCTTCTTTAGCTCTTCAGCCCTTATTCTTTGTCTTTCAAAGTAATGAAAAGGCTTTGGGAAATATTTGCTAGGCTCCTGAGCATTAGGAGGTAGCTTCCCAAGTTTTGCCTTTCTTCTATACTGAACAATTGCTTCTTGCCTGGCTTCTTGCTTTTGCCATTCTTGTGTAGAGTACCATTTACCACTATCATGGGTTTTATCCTTTACAGCTTTCCAAGCAATCAGTATAATGTTCCTGGATGTTGGACTCCACTGCTCAAAATCAGACTTCAATTCTGCCTGTTCTCTGAATCTTTTCTTAGATAATAGAGTTTCTTTCTCTTTGTTCAAAACTTACTCTGACACTGGCTTGTCTACTTTCTCAAGGATAATATTTTTATTACCCTCTGGAGTACTGTACATAGACTGTACTTCTAGATGTATCATCTCAAAATCTGCTGGAGGATAAACTACTTGAGCAACTTCAGCTTGTTCACCTCCAAAAGAAGCAGGATGCACTCCAGATTCTGCTATATTGCCATCATCACACTGGGGTGGATATCCAAGTATGGCTCTGATGCTATTGGAAATCCATTTAGCATGATCAGATCCAGCTTTGACTAATACTCTCTCCCCCTTTATGACTTCTCTAGCAACATGATCTCTGAGATCATCTTTCTGAAATCTGATTTGGGCATCCAGAAAATTGACTCCATCTTTATAAAAAGACTTCAACTTCAGTAGCTGTGTAAAGATACTCTTTTGAGAATCTGTAATAGCAGTTTGGACAGCAGTTATTCCTTCTTGTAATTACTTGGAAAATTCTGCCTTGTCTGTAGCCCTTGCTGCAGTCTGTGCAGTAGCAATATTCTTCATCTCTGTTACAATCACATTATATGATTCTGTGAGATTATCATTCATTCTTAGTTGATTCTCTAGGACATAGCCTTGCTTAAGGGCTATATCATCAACTTGTGTCTTTATCTTTTCTTGATGGGTAGCTAGGAAAACCACTACATTGCCTCCTTTGTGGAAACAATCATTCATTTCCTTCTTATTTTTATTCACTTCAAATCTTATTGATTTTATATCTGTTGCCAAGGAGAGTTGTAGATCTTTATGTGTCTCATTCATATATTTATCAATGGCATGCCATTGCTCATCTAACTTGATCTGCAAGGCCACTAACAATGAGCTGTAATCATCTGTTGGGGCAGGTTTTGGAGCAAACATTTGTCGTGCCTTCTTATAGCTTTGGCTTCTCCTTTTAAAGACATGTAGCTTCCTCTTCTTAGATTGAACCTCATCTGCATCCTCAGAATCTGAGGTACTGGCTATATTTACTATATCCTTTGGACTAGGAGGCAATTCCCAAGCAGTCTTAGGTAACTCCCCCTGAGTTACTTGCTCCTCCTCAACTCTTACTTTCTCCCCCTGAGATCCTACTTGCTCCCCCTCAAGATCAACTTGCTCTCCCTCAAAAGCAGTTTTCTCCCCCTCAAAACCAGCATCCTCCACCTCAATATTAGCTTGCACTAAATCAGGAAACAACTCTTCTAAGGTAAATTCTTGTTGAGTAGGATCTTGAGGTACCACAAACTCAGGAGCATCAGCAGCAAAAGATGTATCCTCCATGATTACATCTTGTGCTTGATTGTTTAGTTTTGTTGGCTGGTCAACATCAATCAAAAATTCAGTTAGTGTCTCATCCTCAATATTGAAAATTGATTGATTTACTTCACTGATTACCTCAAGAATAGTCTGTGTAGCCATCTCACTCTCCAGGTGGGTTGGCTCTTCCTCAATATGAGGCTCCCCCTGCACCTAAGCACTATCTGCAATATCTTGTGCAGGAACATCTTGTGCTGTAGATTTCTTAGGAACCTCTTGCCTTTCCACATCAGACATGTCCTTAGTTAGGACCCTATCCCATCTTGAGATAATCCTAATGTCCATCCTCCTCATATGATTAATCTTGGATCCAGCAGCCTGTGTCTTCACTTCTGGAATTATTCCAGACAAGTAGAGACTCATAATCCTTCCCAGATTTGGTTTCTTAATGCTTTCCTTATTCTTTTCAAAAATCACTGTTGACCAATCAGTATTTAGTGTGTAGATGATCCTACTCATAAGGGTGAACATATATATAGAAATCTTATCCTGCCCTCCTGGATTGCAGAGTATAACTTTGCCTACACCTTCAGACAAAAACTTCCCTTGCATATTCATGCCTTTCCTGTTCAAAGATGAGCCAACCTTCATGGGGGAATCCAGTCCACACCATAGAAGTGCTTCCCTTAGCTTAGATGCAGGTACATCTACTTCTTCTTGTGTTCTTGGCAGGTGAAGAACTTTCCTGAGAGTCTTCTGGGTGATTTTCACCTTTACTCCATGGACTTGATTCTAATCTTGAGTCCTGTTTGATCTAGGGTAGCAGCACCAAAGAATTCTAATGTTTCTTTCTTCCAGATCTTAGTTGGTTCAGAAACTAGAAACTCCAACCCATTCTCAGCAATTAAGGTTACTACACCTTTAATTTCAGATTTCGCTCCATCAAATGTGTTGTGTACCAGCTTATATCCTTCATTGACATTGTCTTCAAGCTTGGGCGCCATTAGGGTTGAGAGAATTCTTTAATTTAGATGAGAGGATTTGTCGACACAAAGTTTTGGTCTCGAAACTATGGAGAGCGTGTCGACCGACAATGGTTTTGACCTATTTATACCTTTCTAAAAACGAAGGTGAAAAGGCACGTCATAATCCTCTAAATGTGTCGACACTGTTGAAAAGTATCGACACAGACTTCTAATGTCCCAACATAAGTGTTGACTTCTATGTGTCGACACTTATACTTCTGCGCTCGACGATTAATCGATACTCCACTCGACGAAATCTGTGTTGAACCTAAGTGTCAACACCATCTCTGGATGTGTCCACACCTACTCGGGATGTATCGACACTACGTCTTTGAAGTGTCGACACCAATTTTCTAGATGTGTCGACATCATTTCCCTGGAATATCAACACCACTTCTATGTGTCGACTCAGACAATTCCTTGTGTCGACACCATTTTACTTAGCCAATATTGTTAAACTAATCTATGTTCAACATTCCTAATTCAATTTTAAACTTATTGAATTTAGTTTCATCTAGAGGCTTAGTCAACATATCTGCAATTTGATAATCTGTTTTGACAAATTCTAGTGAGATGTCCTCTTTCCCTGCATGTTCTCTAAGAAAATGGTATCTAATTTCTATATGCTTAGTCCTACTATGTGAAATAGGATTATTAGCAATAGAAATAGCACTTGTAGAATCACAAAGCAAAGGTGTTCTACTTACTTGAATACCATAGTCTTCTAGCTGTTGTTGAATCCACAATAGCTGTGCACAGCAACTTCCTGCTGTCATATATTCAGACTCTGCTGTGGAAATTTCCACACTTGTCTGCTTCTTACTGCTCCAAAACACCAATCTTCATCCTAGAAATTGACAGGTGCATGTAGTACTTTTTCTATCTTCTTTGCAACCTGCAAAATCTGCATCTGAATAGCCTGTCAGTAGAAAATCTCCATTCCTAGGGTACCAAAGGCCTAGATTAGGTGTGCCCTTAAGATATCTCAAAATCCTTTTCACTGCAGTAAGATGAGATTCTTTAGGGCATGATTGGTACCTAGCACAAATACATGTAACATACATGATATTTGGTCTACTAGTAGTCAGATATAGGAGGGAACCAACTATCCCTCTATACAAAGTTTCATCTATAGGTTTCCCTACATCATCTTTGCTAAGAGACACACTTGACCCCATAAGAGTTCTCATGGTAGTGGATGATTCCATACCATACTTTTTAATTTACTCCAGGGTGAAGTGAGACAGAGTATGGACAAGCCATCTTCAGTCTGTCTTACTGGGAGACACAAGAAAAACTTAAGTTCTCCCATACTGCTCATTTCAAATTTCCCTTGCATAAGTTTTGCAAACTTTCTACAAAGGTTACTTTCAGTAGACCCAAATATTATGTCATCAACATATATTTGAACTAGAATAATCTTTCCTTTAGATTCCCTAAGGAATAGAGTCTTGTCTATTTTCCCCCTTGAGAATTTGTTCTCAATGAGGAAAGTAGACAGGGTTTCATACCAGGCCCTTGGGGCTTGTTTGAACCCACACAAAGCTTTCCTAAGTCTATAAACATAATCAGGTTTGAGAGGATCAACAAAACCTGAGGGTTGCTCTACATAGACTTCTTCTTTTAGATTTCCATTCAGGAATGCTAATTTTACATCCATTTGGAATACCTTAAAACCTTGATATGTTGCATAAGCTAGGAGCATCCTAATTGCTTCCAGTCTTGTTACTGGGGCAAAGGTTTGATTGAAGTCAATACCTTCTTCCTGCCTATATCCTTTTGCAACAAGTCTTGCTTTATTCTTCACAATGATCCCATTCTCATCAAATTTGTTCCTAAAGATCCACTTTGTTCCAATGATATTGTGGTCTTTGGTTTAAGAACCAACTTCTAGACCTTGCACCTTTTGAACTGATTCAGCTCCTCTTGCATGGCATCAATCCAATGTGGGTCTAAAACATCTTCTTCAAATTTCTTGGGTTCTACTTATGATAAGAAGATAGAGCATAGAACTGTATTCAGATTCCTGCTTCTTGTTTGTAATCCTTGTCTTGTATCACCAATTATCTGATTTACTGGATGATTCTTTAAGTGTCTAATAGCTGGAGGTAGTCTATCTTCAGGTTGAACACCTTCAGTCTCTTCATTATGCTGCACCTCTTGGCTTTCATCAGCATCTGGAGAGTCTTGTACTCCCCCTGGACAGCACCACCATTTTTCACTTCCTGATTTGCAGTTGAATCTTCTGTAATGGTAAGCTTGTCCATTCTCTCAGTTATACCTATAGAACTGCAAGCACTACTTGGCAACTCACTGTTAATCAGTCTTGTTTCATCAAAGGCTACTTGTACAGACTCTTCTACAACTTGAGTAATCAAGTTGTAGACCCTATAAGCCTTACTATTGTTGTTGTACCTAACAAATATACCATCTTGGGATTTGGCAGCAAACTTAGTTAGATAACACTTGTCATTGTTAAAGACATAACACTTGCAACCAAAGATCTTAAAATAAGATAAGTTTGGTTTTATTCCCTTCATAATCTCATAGGGAGTCTTTTTGTGGCTTTTGGTGATAGTAGCCCTATTGATCGCATGACATGCAGTGTTTACTGCCTCAACCCAGAAATATTCTGGGAGAGAAGTATCACTCAATAGAGTTCTACCAGCCTCAATCAATGTTCTATTCTTCCTTTCAGCAATACCATTTTGCTGTGGTGTTCTAGGTGAGGAAAATTCTTGAAAAATCCCAAATTCTTCACACAGTCTTGTCATACTTTCAGATTGAAATTCAGTGTCATGGTCACTTCTGATTTTGACCACTGTACTATCCATCTCATTCTGAATTTGTTTAACAAAACTATATAAGACACTTGGGGTTTCAGATTTTTGTCTCAGAAAGAACACGCAGGAATATCTAGAATAATCATCTACCACCACAAAAGTGTAGACCTTCCTACCTAGACTATGAACTGGCGTAGGACCAAATATATCCATATGCAAGAGGTAAAGACACCTCACTGAATCCTTGTTTTCAAGGCTATGAAAGGAGGATTTGGTCTTCTTGCCTTTTTGACAAGCTGAGCATATCCCATACTTTATACCATTACTCACTAACTCTTTGCTAAAGAGTTGACCAATAGTCTTGTAGTTAAGATGGGCCAGCCTCTTGTGTCATTTAATACAATGTGAGACTCTCTCATCAGCTACAAGACAAATAGGAGAAACATTGTTCTCACACTCAAAGTTAAGAAAATATACATCTCTTTTCCAATATCCTGTCAATATGACCTTTTGATCACTTGATCTTTTGATATGACATCCATTCTTGACAAATGAAATGTCATATCCTAAATCACTCAACTGACTTATGCTTATAAGGTTGTGTTTCAAACCCTTCACATAGGGCACTTGAGAGATAGTAATCTGGTTATTAGACATGTTACCAAATCCTTTGATGATTCCTTTTTCTGAACCACCAAAGGTTACCTTAGGGCCATGCATGATAGGTGTGTAGTCCTTCAGCAATCCCCTTATTCCAGTCATGTGCCTGGAACATCCACTGTCCAAGTACCATATAGGGGCATGACCACTTGGACTCACCTGCAATAAAGACTACTTAACCTTAGAACCAAAATAAGTTTTGGGTCCTTGGTTCACGTTAGTCTGAAATTTGACAAATCTGCCTGTAGCTCTTCTAACAGGCAGATTGCTATTCTCCTTGACACTGGAATTATGCCAACAATCTAAGGTAAAGTGCCCTACCTTGCCACAGCACCGGCACTCAAACTTGTTATACATTTGTTTAGGTACAACCTTTGTTGAATTGTTTTTAGCAGGTCTCCTATTTTGTGTTGGAGCTTTGCCTTTCTTATTGGACTTAGCAGCCCATGTTGTTCTCTTAAACCCTAATCCAGCATTACCCTTTTGTGACACAAAGTCATCTATTAAGGGTAATACAGATTTTGGCTTAGAAAAACTAGCCACAATCTCTTTCTCTTTCTGAAGTCTAACCTCCAGATTTCTAATCTGATCATTCTTGAATGTGATTGTGCCCATTTAAATAACAGTTATGTTTTTCAATCTGGTAATCTCATTTAGTTTTTGATCCAGTAACTTTTCTGAATCTAATGCAGCCATCTTAAGATCTGTAATTTCCTTAGCCAGATTTTTGGCCAGGTTTTTGCTTTTCTTTAGTGCCTGCAACAAATCTCCATATTCATCTATCAGCTGATGAATATCACCTTCAGACTCAGACTCATCCACATCAATTGATGCAGAAGTTGCTGACTCTGACTCAATACTGCAATCTAAATTTCTAGAAAGACATTGTACCTTACTAAGACCAGGCTGATCCTGGCACTTGTCTTCTTCTGACACAGCCATCAGTCCCTTGTACTGATGGTCTTCTTGTTCATATATAGAGTTCAGCACATGGAGAAACTCTTCTTCATCATCTGCTGCATATAGACCAATGTAGGCCTCAGCTTCAGATTCTGACTCTGAAGATGATTGGTCTATCAAGGTCTTCTTCTTCTTAGCAACAAAGGATTTCTCCTTCTTGCTCTGGCGTTGACTCTTCTTTTTATCTGCAGTCTCTTTTCTTTTATCTGGACACTCAGCCACAATATGTCCAGGCCAATTACAGAAGTAGCAAACTATCTTTGATGTTGTAGATTTGCTTGGCTTAGACCTGCTCCTATCCTTCCTGGATGGCTTCCGCTTTTGATAATACTCATCCTTAGGAGGAGATTTGGAAGGATTAGACTTCCACTGCTTCTTCTTCAGGAATCTCTGAAACTGTCTTGTAAATGCTGCAAAATCTTCATCTGAGTCACTGCTGTCTGAATTCTAGTTGTCTGAATTATCTGAAGCAGCTTCAGCAACTATCTTAGGAGGTGATGGAGACATCCTCCTATTTTTATTAGTGGCTTCAACCTTAAAGGCCAAAGACTTTTCTCTATGCTCCCCTTTTGCACTTTTCTCTTCCTCTTTCCTAGCCATCAGTTGCATCTCATATGATAGCAACTTTCCAAATAAGGTTGGAGGAGAGATATCTGCAAGTTTGGCCACTTCCATAATGGCACAAATCTTAGTGTCCCAATTCTTTGTCAAGGATCTTAGGAATTTATCATTCAGTTCATATGTACTGAATATTCTTCCATAGGACATCAGCTTATTTACTATTCTATAGAACTTTTTATAACACTCTGTTATACTGTCAGACTTTTCTTGTCTAAAACTCTGATATTCCTGCTTCAGCATAGATTTTCTATCTTGTCTTACTTCTTCAGAACCCTCCATGTATACTATTAAAGTATCCCACATTTCCTTGGAGGTCTTGCAGTGAATCAAATTTTGAAAAGTAGCATCATCTATGGCACTAACTATGATATTCTGGGCTCTCTTATCCATAGTTGCCAGGATGATCTCATCCTTAGTCATCTCTGAGAAATCCATGGGAATTCTTTGTTTGCATCCAAAACAGAAATCTTCATAGGAATATAAGGACCTTCCTTGACTGTAATATAGATCCTTGGATCAGAAGCCTCCATAAACAGCCTCACCCTTTCGTTCCATATTCCAAATATCTCCTTTCTTAATATGGGTAATTTCATAGAACCTAGTTTCTTATGATTCTCACCAGAACCCATTTTCTTGATCTTGACTCTGCCTTAAGGATCTTACTCAGACTGTTAAGTCCTTCTTTGAGGAACCTCGCTTTGATATCACTTGAAAGAATTAGTGCCTAACCACCTAGAGGCAGGGGGGGGTGAATAGGTGTAATTCCTGTTTTTCTTTTAAGGCAAAAAAGTTGTACAGTTAACTAATAATAAACTACAAATTCTACAGCTAACACATCACAACATTCACAGAAACATTAAATCACAGAGTGAACACAGTTTTTATAGTGGATCCCCAAGGTCTGGGTACATCCACTTTCCCCCTTCGCCTATCTAGCAGTGTGCTAGATTCAGCCTAACTTCTTCTCTTCACCTCAAATCCTCAGTTCTTACAACTCAGAACCCCAAACAAGGCTCCTACAACTCAGCCTACACAAGGCCTACAACTCAGAGATATCAATCTCCTACAACTCAGGCTCACAGCCCTACCTCAGCCTTCAACAAGGCCTACCACTCAGAGAATTTACTCTCCTACACTCAGCCTTTATAACACAGGCTTACAGCTCAGATCTAGAATAGATCCTACTGAAAATAGTGTTTACAAAGTGTTTTACCACCACCCAGGTAGAGAGAGAAGAGATGGATGGTTTCTTGATCAGTTCTTGGAAGAAACTAATGGCAGAGCACAACCTCTCTTAGCTTTCTTCAAAGCTTCTTGAACCTGAACTCAGTAGGGTCGAACTATTGAGAAGTTGATCTTCAATCAGCTTCTGACTTGAGATTCAGATCTCAATCTGAATCTTTCGTGGCAGTCTGGTTCAGCAACTGCACTTCTTAGATGGTGCTCTCTCTCTCCAACTTCTTAGATCTTCTGTCGAAGGTCTTCTTCTTTTTGTGTTGTTAGATATCTGTGTAAGATCTTCAATCTTAATTGTAATTATCACTTCTTCTATTGAAGGAGAAAGCCTTTATATAGTCTTCCTCCATGGTAACCGGCTGATCCGGTATCCAACAAACTTCTGAGAGCTTCGACAGTTGCAGTAGACCGGTTAGAAATGGCAGCTGTCAAGTCATCCAGTCACTTCTTGAAATACAGTCTCTGTCTGAAAGTGTTGAGATTGAACTTCTTCATGGGTCGACATAAGTAGACTAAGTGTCGACATAAGTGGACTAAGTGTCGACACAAGCCTTGGTTGTGTCGACACATCTTCTTTATTGTTGTTAATACTTCTCTACACAACCTTCTGTTGAATGTGTTGACACAAGTCTTTATGGTGTCGACACAATCACTTCTTTTCTTCATAAAAATTTACTCTGTTGAAATTCTGCCATGTGTCGACACAAGTCCTGTGTGTCGACACATTTAATGTCAACAAGATCATCTGTGTGTCGACGCTGCCTCTGTGTGTCGACACAAATACTTCTTCTCTTTAACTTTGTTGAAACTCTGCTGTGTGTCGACACAAGTCCTGTGTGTCGACACAGTTGATGTCGACAAAGTCTTCTGTGTGTCGACACTGCCTCTGGGTGTCGACACAGTTCATGTCGACAATGCTTCACTGTGTGTCGACACAGTTGATTCTGGTGTCGACACAGCCTTTCCAAGTGTCGACACAATTAACTCCAAGTGTCGACACAGCTTTTCTCCAGTGTTGACACAGGCCTTCATAAGTGTCGACACAGCTTCTCATGGTGTCGACACATGGACTTAGAAATTTTTCTGCATTCCTGCATTTACTTAACCTGCACATATAAACTCAAAACAACATCAAATACACCTTGATGCATATCATTGAGCAGGGTGACGCTTCTTCAAATCTGGTACACATTTTCCAATGTACCAAACAGACACATTGATGGTACATGCCAGTGTCCCAGGCCGTGTACCCCAAGACACACATTTGTTTACCAGGACATGCATTCCTGGCTGAAACTCGCAAAGGACACGACCAGTGAAATGCCCGTATCACAGGTCGTGTACTCCCCTTGCTTGACACTCGACGATCATCAAGCACAGTTCGTCGACTCGAGCACGACACGCCCTGGGACACGCCCGTGTCCCAGGTCGTGTCACCCAATCTTAACCCATATTGGGATTTAGGGGTGTTACAATCCTCCCCTCCTTCAAAAAAAATTCATCCCCGAAATTTGACACCACTGCAGACATTCACCAAAACAATCCTCGTTACACCACAAGCTTGTCTCGCCCCAAGGCATCGCGCAAAGCATACATCACATTCATACATACACTCATACCTATTTCTGCCATATGTACATTCCTTAGATATCCATGGATCATCTATGTACACCCATATATCCAAACATCATGTGTTATACACTTTTATCGAACGATCACCGAAATAAAAACAGGTGTATGCAAACATATCATTCTTCATTTCATTATTTGCTCACCAGACAAAACAAAATGGACTCCGACAGCACAACACTTATGTGTTTATAGACATACACCAACATCTATGTACACCCCCAAAGTCACATAGTTTACTCTTTCATGTTTATTTCTGCTCACCAGCATCATTTTGCAAATATAGCTTCATAGCTTCTTCGAGTGCCAAATTAAACACACGAGGCTGAACCTCACCAATTGAGCTTTGCGGCTCCTGCACTTCCAAATCATGCAGTCAAGGTTGCGTCCGGGATGCAGATGACTCGGCCACTGCTTTACCCTTCTCTTCATACGACACACCTACATTTTTCTCACCCCTTGGAGCGCCACTCAAGCAATTGTTGGCTAAATGTCCTTGCTTGCCGCATCGAAAACATGTACGTGTCTCCACACGTCCTTGTCCATAAGTTTCTCCCGAAGAAATAGTCGATGGAGTTGGTTCAGCAGGCCTGAACTTTTTCATATCTCGTCTCCTAAACACCGACTGTTCCAACTGCAGAACTTTGAATTCTGGCTTCTCCACTTCCAGACTCTTCTTCTCTTGTACCCGCTTTAAATCCTTCTCCAGCGCTTGAAAGCCTTGTTTCTCCGAACTCAGGAGTGCTAACTGTAACTCATCACGCAGTAACTCGTAAAAGCGATTTGTCTTTCGCGCTTCTTCAGCGAAGGTCGACCCCGCATAGCGCCCCAGTCTGGTGAATTCATGCAGGTACATATCAATATCACGTTCACCCTACATTAGACGTAGAAACTCATTCTCCGTGGTAATTCGCTGCGAAACGGGTACATACTTGGCTAGGAACAATCATGAGAATTCTTCAATCAATATGTCTTCCAATCCTCGTCTTGCCAGGTGATGCACTTCCACTTCATCCCACCACAGTCTCGCATCTCCTTCCAGCATAAAAGTGGCTAAGGTCACTTTCGGCTTCTCCACAATCCTGATTGCAGTCAGGATCCTCTTCACTCTTACAAGCCAGACTTCCGCCTACGTTGGGGAAGTCGGCCCACCAAACAAAGGTGGATGAAATTCCATAAAGCGCTTCAATTGCTCGTCCGCTCCTTGCTCTTCCATCACAACTTCAGCGCGCCCTTGCCTTGCACCAGGCCATATTGGCACCCCTGTAGGCCTTGCCTGCCCAGTAGGTTGTGCCTGTAACACTGCGAGCACCGTCTCCGTCACCCCATGTATGGTCTCTGCCGAGGGAGGTGTAGGTATTTCAACTAGTGCGGCACTCTCATCGGACCGATGGGGCTCAGACTGCCCAGCACCACTCCTCGCTACCTAGAAATGTGCAAAACACCATTAATCATCCATGTCATAATGGGAATTATACACTGACTACACGCTCACGCACCTTACGTGCATGAAATACATTCCTAGTGGAAATTCATGAGTTCAAGTATATTCTTCCCGCCCAAACAATCTCAACCTGGCTCTGATACCACTTTGTAACGCCCCCACTCGTCACATGGAATATAACGGTGGGTCCGGCCGGGGCCCCATGCCATATTTCAAAGACAAGCAATGGAATTACTTGTGGAAATAAAAATCTACTCGTATCCTAACTCAAAACATTCTAGAGCAGCATTTTAAGTTAGATGAACTCAGTACAGCGAATGTCCACTAATATATAAACTCCACATTTATATATCTATAACCAGGAATGTATATAACACACACACTGAAAGTGCAACTAGATCTGATATACTCTAGAGGGGGGTGAATAGAGTATATGGTGTCTTAGTACTTTTAAAAACTTTTACAACAATTGTTGTAATAAGTGTGAGCAGGGAAGCAAATATAATTCTAATCACAGAACTAGGCTATGCAAAAGCTAAGCACAGAAAAATCAAGGCCAGAAACAAAAAGTAAACAAGCAGAACCAGAGGACACAAGGAAATATAGTGGTTCCCCAAACTTGGGTACATCCACTCTTCTACCACCCTAGGTAGGAATCCACTGTAGGATGAGTTGATCAGGTGTCCTGGGCAACAATGAGCTTTTGATAAGGTGCTCAAAAACCAAAGCAGATTTTTTGATCAGGTGTCTTGCCACCAATGAGCTTTTGACAAGGTGCTCAAAAACCAGATTCAAACTTTTGAAGGGAGTTTGAAAAACCCTTTACAGAGTGGGGGTGAGAGAGTGATGGCAGTCTTCTCTTTCTCAAACAACTGAGAAGACTATGTGGATTGATGTCAAAGCTCCCCCTGAGTCCTTGAAATCTTCAGGAAGAAAAGCTTTGCTGAGGGTGATAGGCCTTCAAAGGTAGAACTCCAGTAATAGATGGTTTCAGCAAGCTGAAATGTTGAGTGTCTGGAGTCTTGAATTGATGTTGGCCTTGAACACTTTGAGAGCTGAAGAGATCTGAAGATATTTGAAAGCTTGATCTCTTTGATGAGTGTTCTTCAGAATTCTTTTTGACAGAAGTTTTTGAGAGAGTCTCTATGTTCTGAGTTGTGTGTCCTCTTTTTGTTCATCTGTATATCATCTATTGATTCAAAAAACATTCTGTCTTTTATTCTCTGTTCCAGAATAGAATATCACTCTGTCAAAGATAGCCGTTGGTCTGTATTGATTGCATCCTTAATTGCAAAAACTCTTCTGGAGGAAAGTCCACAGAATTATTCCTTGAAAAATCCCTTGAAACTTGGTCCAGAAATAAATGAAAACGGCTAGCAAATCTCTGAATTAATTGCATAATAACTCCTGTCTGATTTGAATTTGAATTCTGGAAGTTATCTGAAATCGTCGAACTGAGCTCTGCTGTCGTCGATCTGAGCTCAGCGATCTGGAAAACTTAAGCAGCAAAATAATCGTCGATCTGAGCTCAGAGATCGTCGAACTGAGCTCAGAGATAAGGATCCAAAGCAAAGTCAAAATCGTCGAACTGAGCTCACCGATCGTCGAATGGAGTTCGACGATATTCTGAAGTTGAGCTCAGCGATCGTCGAGTGGAGCTCGACGATCTGCCGAAGTTGAGCTAGACGATCGTCGACCGGAGTTCGACGAATCGTCGTGCTGAGCTCGACGATCAGACTTAGTCTCCAGACAGAAAAACTTGGTCTTCAGGGCAGCTTCCAATCCTAGACTTCTAACCCTTAGCCTCAATTGTAATTGACCTATTAAGCTATACAGTAGGTCAAACAAAGGTTCCTAGAGACATAGTGATCCTGACCCAAATTAGTAATAAGGTGTTCCAACAATCTCCCCCTATTTGGGTTAGGATTACTATTTACAGACTTTGGAAATTCAAATAACAACATATAATCAGAAAATCATAAAAACAACAGCAGCTAGACATGCAGAAACATCACAGAGAGATATATATATATATATAGCATCCAGATAGCAGTCAGAAAATCCAAAGATTGTCACCTTACAGAGTTACTTCTTCTCTTTGCCTTTAACCATTTTGATTTCTCTGTTTGGATTTAAGGCTTCCTTGTTGGACCTGGTGTCGTCAGCTGCACCCAAGTATGTTTGCTTTGAAGTCCTGGGAACCACAACAGCAGGATGCAATTCCATATATCTGTCTGCATCAAAGAATTTGCTGGAGGCATATCTTTCTAGCTCTTTTTGTCTTTGCTCTGACATAGTAGAAATATTGGAAGTGTCTAGCCCTTATTCTTTGGCCTTCTTTATCTGATCTAATGCAGCCAACTCCTTCATCCTAGCAGTCCAAGCAACTGGATTCTTCTCAGGGTCCTCAAATGGTACAGGTGGCTCATACCTGTTGGAAGAATTGTCTTGAGGAGGCCTAGCAGAAACTGTCTCTCTTAGCTTGTAGGGGAATGGACCAGAAGTAGTATCAGATGAAACATGTCCTCCCCTGGAGTATGGGTGCTGCCTGGAATGCCCTTTAGAATAAACCTGAATATCTCTTTGACTTCCCCTGTATCCTCCTCTCCTAGAAAAAGAACCCCTAGGCTGGCTTTCCCTTTGGTACGATCTGGCATGGGGTTGATAGGGAGCCTGGCTTCTAGATGGGGCTTGACTTGCAGAGCTGCCACCTGCACCTGCATCAGGAGGAGGTGGTGGAGGAGGATGAGGGTGCTGGAACTGGGAGGAGCCCTTCTCATACTTTCTCTTCTTTTTCATTGCGTTTAGCTGATTTTTGGAATACTGCATCCAATGTTCAGTAATTTGGCAGTTATGCAGAATATAATAAGGAATATCATTATCATCTTTTACTTTTGCAGGAGGCACCCTTTTCATAGCTTTGCTCCTAGCTTTCCTTTTCCTTGCAATAGTGGCAGCAGAGTCATCAGAGTCTGTCTTGAACTCATCAGAGTCAGAACTCTGGGCATCATATATAGCATCTATCTTCTTCATAAGATCTTTCTTCAGTTGAATTGTAGCAGATGAGGCAGAAGCAGAAGGAGTAGCAGCAGGGACATCAGCAGAGACAGCAGCAAATACAACAGCAGATTCAGCAGTAGATACAATAACAGATTCAGCAGCAGATATAGAAGGAGAAGCAGAAACAACAACAGTAACTTCAGGAGTGATGGCAGCAGCAACTTCAGTAACATCAACAAAATCTTCAGTAGGCTCAAAGTCAGTGGCCTCTGTCATCAGAGAATCCTTGGATATCTGCTCATCAGAGGCAGTTGGGATTTCAGCAGCAGCAAAAACAGTCCTATCTTTAACAGCAGCAGCAGCAGCAGTTACTGAGAGTACAAAGGAGGATATAATGCTGGGGTCATAGCCAGAGAAAGGCACCAGTGCCTTGGACAAATCTTCTGGGGGCTGGACAGCATTAGGCTCTGGGAGATAACTGAAGTATGCAGTATCAAAGGCAGAACGCAAAGACCTTAGGTCTATTGCCAAGACTGCAGTAGGAGTCACAGAAGCAGCAACAACATGAAGGCTTGCTTCATATGGCATCTCCCCCTGCCTAGATGCAGATGCATCTGTATCAAGGCACACTGCTGGAGGTGCTGCCTGAGGAATGAGGGAGGAAAGCCTGGCAGAGAGAGCTGCCACTGACTGTTGTAGAGGAGCTAAGGAGGCCTCCATGAGAAGAGAGAGCCTGGGGGCAAGTATCTCATACAACTTGTCAGCTAAGGCTGGGAGATCTACAAGCTCAATAGCAGGAGCAGAGGTAGATGGAATAGGGATGGCTGAGGATGCTGGAAGTGGAGGGCTGGAGAGTGGAATGGATGGCGCAGGAGTGGGGATGGTGGATATGGAGGATAAGGGGATGGATATGGATGGAGAGAATGTTGGTTGATCAATGATGTGGTGGAGGAGATCTTGGAATGAGGTTGAGGAGGAGGGTAATTCTGGAGGAGATGAGGGGGAATCATCCATGTAGGAGTCATCCAGAAGGGTGAAGGATGGTATGGATGGGGAAGAAGTGACATCTGGTGGTGGATATGAGAACAATGGGTGGAAGTGGTCTGCTGGTGGAGGTAGAATTGGGTCTGGAGATGGGATAGATGTTGGAGATGGGCTGGAGATGGTAATTGTGGATGGAGCTGGAATGGTGGATGGAAGAGGTAGGGTTGGACTGGGAGGAGGAGGAGAGGCAGCAACAGCAGCAGCCAGGTCTTCTGCAGGAGCAGAGACCTGTGGGAGAGTGACTGTGTGAGTCCTGGTGCCTGAAGGAGCATTTGAGGAGGGCCTGCTGGGCTTTCTTATCTGCCTGTCCCACTTTCCAAAGAGGGCACAGGTAAGTCTCTTGGAGGCATTAATGTGCACTCCAGAGGAGACCAGCAAAGCAGGACACCTTGTCTGCAGGAAGACTCCAAGAATCCTTCCAAAATTGACAAAGCTTTTATTGATTTTCTTCTTTATTAGGTCAAAGAAGACCTCTCCCCAGTTCAAACTTTTCTTATCTACCAGAGCTCCCATGAGGCAGAGCTGATGTCTGGAGATAGTGTCATGTGCAGAGTGCTTTGCCAACAGCACTTTTCCTACAACATCTGCTAGGAACCTGTACTCAACAGACAAGTTCCTTTTGAATAACTTGCTAGGGTTTCCCTCAGGATGACCCATCCTGGCAAGTATGTCAGAAAACTCCTCTCCAGATAATTCAGCAGTTTCTTCTCCATTTCTCAAACCAAAAACCTCTGTCAAAACTGTGGGGGTCAGAGGTACCTGAGTTCCAGCAATAGATACAACTATTGTATTGTTGTCCAGATTATGAGCAGTGTATACCCATTCCTTGATTTCATCTGAGGCCAGCTTTATCCTGGTGGTCATGAGGGCAGACAAGTTCTGATCCTTGAATAAGCTCAGGATGTCTTGGAATATCTGATCAGTAGTGTTGAACGATTCCAGATCAATGTCGAATCCTGCATCAAACTTCATTACGGCTAGGACAGCAACTGATACGGCCATTGTACCTGCAAAAACTTAACAAACAAAACGACCAAGTGTAGAGCTGTTTGGAGGGAAGAAGATTCTTGCAGAGAAATTGAAAGCGCAAGAGAGAACGACGGCGAAAAATGAGTTTTATATTAGGGTTCGACGCAGAATTGGAGAGATCGTTAAACTCAGTTCGACGATCGAGGCTTCTAAAGGAATCTGAAGAGACTCCAACATCGTCGATCTCCGTTCGACGATTTGGAAAGACGTCGAGCTCCGTTCGACGATCGTTCAGGGAACAAAATCGTCGAGCGCCGTTCGACGATCGTTGACCGAAGGAGATAGTTCATACTATCTGAGGGGCGCTGAACTCAGTTCGACGATTCTGGGAATCGTCGAACTCCGTTTGATGATCTTTGGGGAAATCGTTGAGCGCAGTTCATAGATCAGAAAAATTCTAGACACTAAGAAAAATCAGAATTTTTGCCTAGTCTTGGTCAATTTTTAGCTTTCAAAATCTTGGAGATTATTTAAGACTTCCTCCATCTAACATTCCTAACTGATTTAGGAAGAAGGTGTGTTTCTTTTCATCCAAAGGCTTGGTGAAAATATCTCCCCTTTGTAAATCAGTTGGGATATATTGTAATTCAATTTTATTCTTTTCAACATTGTCCCTTAAGAAGTGATGCCTAATCTCTATGTGTTTTGTCCTACTATGGAGGACTGGATTTTGAGCTATGGAAATAGCACTTGTATTGTCACAAAAGATTTTTGACTTCTCTAAGTTGTAACCATAGTCTAGGAGTTGGTTTTGAATCCACAGTATTTGTGAACAACAACTGCCTGCAGCCATATATTCAGCTTCAGCAGTTGAAGTTGACACAGATGTTTGTTTCTTGCAAAACCAAGAGACAAGTCTGTCACCAAGGAACTAACAAGTTCCACTGGTGCTTTTCCTGTCAATTCTGCATCCAGCATAACCAGCATCTGAGAATCCAGTTAAATCAAATGCTGAATCTTTTGGATACCAGACACCTAGATTTGGACAACTTTTAACATACTTGAGAATCCTCTTTACTAATGTTAGGTGTGACTCTCTAGGGCTTACTTGGAACCTAGCACATATACATGTAGCAAACATTATATCTGGTCTACTAGCTGTAAGATACAGTAAAGAGCCAATCATTGCTCTATATGTTGTCTGATCAACAGGTTTCTCATGTTCATCAGCATCCAATATAGCATTGGTAGGCATGGGTGTTTTCATACAAGATGCCTCAGACATACCAAATTTCTTAACCAGCTCATTAGCATATTTGGTTTGAGAAATAAAGATGCCTTCAGCATGTTGTTTGACTTGCAATCCTAGGAAGAAGGATAGCTCACCCATACTACTCATCTCAAATTTAGAATGCATCAGGTTAGAAAACCTTCTGCACAATTTTGAGTCAGTAGAACCAAAAATGATATCGTCTACATAAATTTGCACTAGTAGGGTATGGGACTTATGGGTTCTAATAAAAAGAGTTTAGTCTACTCTACCCCTTATAAAACTATTTTCCAAGAGAAAGCATGCTAAGGTCTCATACCATGCTCTAGGAGCTTGCTTGAGACCATATAATGCTTTGTTCAGTCTAAAAACATAATCAGGATAAGTTGGAGAGATAAAACCTGGAGGTTGTCTGACATAGACTTCCTCTTTGATGTCTCCATTTAAGAAGGCACTCTTGACATCCATCTGATAAACCTTGAAGCCTTTGTGAGCTGCATAAGCTAGAAATATTCTGATGGCTTCCAATCTTGCAACAGGTGCAAAAGTCTGGTCGTAGTCAATTCCTTCTTCTTGAGAATATCCCTGAGCAACTAGCCTTGCCTTGTTCCTTATAATTACTCCTTGATCATCCAGTTTATTTCTGAATACCCATTTTGTTCCAACAATGGAATGATCCTTAGGCTTTGGCACTAGTTCCCATACTTTGTTTCTCTCAAATTGATGCAACTCCTCTTGCATTGCAATGATCCAGTGTGGATCTTGCTCTGCATCTTGAATGTACTGAGGTTCAATTTGAGAAAGGTTGCAGGTGTGCAACAGGTTTTGGTTGACCTGATTTCTGGTTTGCACACCAACTGAGATTTCTCCAATTATTTGGGAAATTGGATGGTCTCTTGATATTACTAGATCAACAGGGGGTGTTGATTGTTCACCAACCTGTGTTGTTGTTTCCTCTTGTGGTACAACAACTGGCTCTTCAGGTTGTGCTTCAATGTGTTGAGCATTCCCTTCATCTTCACTGCTTTCATCCTCTTGAGCAACCTGTAACTTGTTCATATCTTCAACTAGAGAGTGTTCCTGCAAAGGTTCTATGGTAGAAGAAATCTTCTCCTTGAAAGACATGTTAGTTTCATCAAAAGAGACATGAACAGATTCCTCAATTTTCAAAGATGATTTATTATAGACCCTATAGGCCTTGCTGATCATGGAGTATCCCAGAAACACTCCTTCATCAGCTTTGGCTTGAAATTTTGCTAAGTATTTCTTGTCATTATTGTGAATATAGCAAATGCAACCAAAAATTTTGAAATAGTCAACTTTAGGTTTCTTCCCTTTGAGTAATTCATAGGGAGTCTTTCCCTTCAGTTTATGTATCAGACTTCTGTTCAGCACATAGTTGGAGGTGTTCACTGCCTCTGCCCAAAAGGATAGAGGTAGATGAGCATCTGACAACAATGTAGTGGCAGATTAAATAAGGGTTCTATTTTTCCTTTCAGCTACCCCATTTTGTTGAGGAGTTCTAGGAGCTGAGAAAGTATGCCTGATCCCTTCACTCTGACAGAACTCTTGCATAAGAAGAAAATCAAACTCTGTCCCATGATCACTTCTGATCAGGGCAATGTGAGTATTGAACTCAATCTATATACATTTGAGAAACTCTGTCAGACACTTAAAGTTATCAGACTTCTTCCTTAGAAAGAACACCCAAGTGAATCTAGAGAAGTCATCTACAATTACTAAAGTGTAGGATTTCCCTCCTAGGCTTTGTACTGTGATGGGTCCAAATAGATCCATGTGTAACAGATACAATATCCTAGGTGAATCACTCTTATTAAGTGACTTAAAACTGTTTTTAGTTTGCTTGCCTAATTGACAAGTCTTGCAGAGTCCTTCCTTCTTGTAGGGGCCAGAAGGTAGTCCTCTAACAAGGTTGTCCTTGGATAGCCTAGCAATAGTTCTAAGGTTTAGGTGTCCTAATCTCTTATGCCATAACACATTTGGTCTACAGACTGAGTTAAACAGGCAAATATCTATATCAGTTGAGAGAAAATCTACTAAGTAGATGTTATCTTTCCTTATACCTGTCAACACAGTTGTGTTGTCCTCTGACTTCATTTTGCATAAGGTTTTGCTGAAGGTCACCTGGTAGCCTTCATCACATAGCTGACTGATGCTAATCAGGTTGTGCTTCAGTCCTTCCACATATGCTACCTTCTTGAAGGTTACTGATCCAATCTGTACTGCACCATATCCCTTAGTTTGTCCAAAGTTGGAATCACCAAAGATAACTTTGGGTCCAAGCTTGGCTCTAAAGGAAGTGAGGTTGTCCTTATTCCCTGTCATGTGCTTAGAGCACCCACTATCCAAGTACCATTATTGGTTAGATGTTGTATAGGTCTTCACCTGCACATGAAACAATTCACTTGTTTTTGACCCAGTTTACCTTGGGCCTAGGTTGATAACCTCTAAATTCAGAAATGAAAGACATCCCTGGCTGACTCTTATATCCTTCAGGATGATATCTCCTTGGAGGTATAATCCATTCAGTATAAGGGTTAAAGGTTTGGGATGAAGAACCCTTAGGATTCAATTTTGACTTGCCTTTGAAAAAGTTTCCAGAGCTCTGACCTCTGTTCGACGATCTTGGAGCTGCGTTCGACGATCGTGGGTCAGATCGTCGAGCTCCGTTCGACGGTCGACTATGGCTGAGGTCAGGTATATGAGATCGTCGACCTGCGTTCGACGACTTTGGCTGAGATCGTCGACCTGCGTTTGACGATTTTTCCTGAGATCGTCGAGCTGCATTCGGCGATCGTCGATCTTCATTCGGCGATCGTCGATCTCCATTCGACGATTTTTGCTGGGACTTAGTTTTCTGAGGCAGATCAGAATTTTTCCTAGCAACCTCTACAACTCCCTTTCCCTTGCTAGAAATAAACTTGATGGGAGTTGTTAGGACTATAGGTTGGCTGGATGAAGCACCCAAGCCCAGTGTACTGTTGAATCTAGAGTTCACTGTGCTTGTGATGTCCATCAGCTTGATGCTTCTCCCATTAAGGGATTCTTCAAGCTTCTTGGCCTTAGAGAGCTCACTTTTCAGTGTAGCTATCTGTTCCCTACAGTTCTCCAACTCCTGAGAGAGTTTGAGGTTTTCTGACTTTAAACCATTGTGTTCAGATAATTGATTTCTGAGAGAGATAATCTCTTTCTCAGACTTTAGCAGGTGTAAACATAGTGTTTTAAATTCAGATTTAAAATCTTCTGAAGTAAAATCAAAAGAACTAATTACCTGATCTTCTTCATGTTGAGTCTCTGAGTCTGACTCTGACTCTTCTTCCTCTGAATTGTGCTGTGAGGCATTAATTGCCATCATGCAGAATTCCTTTTCTTCTGCATCATCCTCATCATCACTGGAGCTGGATGAGGCTTCTGACTCCTCTTCAGTCTCACTCCAGGATTCAGCAACAAACCCTTTTCTTGTATGCTTATTCCTGCTTGAAGAAGGTTTGCCACTTCCATTCCTTTTGGGGTCCTTCTCCTTTCTTCTTTCTTTTCTATCCCTTCTGTCCTTGTTCTTATTCTCTGGACAGTCAGGAACTATGTGCCCTGGTTTCCTGCAACCAAAGCAGATAATGTCTTTGTTATTGCCAATGGACTTGTCATACCTTGGCTTATCCTGCTCCTTGTATGATCTTCTTCTGAAGTCCTTTCTGGCCATCTTATAGAATCTTTTGGCCAACAAGCTGAGAAGTTCATCATTGCCTGTAGCTTTTTCTTCAGGCAGATCTTCAGTTGCCTTGAATGCTATGGTCTTCTCCTTTCTTGTGGCTGGTGAAGCAGCCTTCTGTTCTTCCTCTCTGTTCTTGATGAGTAGCTCATAAGATTTGAGCTTACCCAACAAGGCTTCAGTGGTGATCTCATTTAGACTTCTGGCATCCTTAATTGGCCAGATTCTTGAATCCCAAGTGCTGGGGAAGCACATTAGGATCTTGTCATTAAGTTCTGTCAGAGAAATCTCTTTATCCAATGTCCTTAGCTCACTGACAATCAGACTCAATCTGTTGTACATGTCTCCCACTGACTCAGTCTCTCCCTTCTTGAAGTTCTTATATTGGGAGATGAGATGTGATCTTCTGTCCTTTCTCTCATCAGCTGAGCCTGAGACAATTTCTGAGAGCTTGTCCCAAATCTCCTTGGCTGAGTTACATTCAGCTACCTTTTGAAAAATGTCATCTGACATTGTCTGGGCTAGGATGTTCATAGCCTTGGCATCAGCTACTTTCCACTTGTTGATGTCAACATCTGTTCCTGATGGAGGTGGAACAACATTTGTACTTGTGCTCTCTAGGGGTCTTGGACAGACTGTCAAAACAGAATTAAAAATATCTTCATCAATGGAGTTCATGTAGAGTCTAATCCTTGCTTTCCAAAGTGCAAACTTTGACAGATTGCACACTGGAGGTCTGGTGCTAGCATAATCTTTGTTTTGGGCCATGATTTGTGCAAACAAAATCTAATAATAAAATACAAAAGAAAAACAGATCTAGTTTAGGATCTTGGGGTTCAGGTGTTAGCCTATACAACCAATCAGGTATGGTATGTTTAACCAACCTGGCTCTGATACCAATTGAAAGTGCAACTAGATCTGATATACTCTAGAGGGGGGTGAATAGAGTATATGGTGTCTTAGTACTTTTAAAAACTTTTACAACAATTGTTGTAATAAGTGTGAGCAGGGAAGCAAATATAATTCTAATCACAGAACTAGGCTATGCAAAAGCTAAGCACAGAAAAATCAAGGCCAGAAACAAAAAGTAAACAAGCAGAACCAGAGGACACAAGGAAATATAGTGGTTCCCCAAACTTGTGTACATCCACTCTTCTACCACCCTAGGTAGGAATCCACTGCAGGATGAGTTGATCAGGTGTCCTGGGCACCAATGAGCTTTTGATAAGGTGCTCAAAAACCAAAGCAGATTTTTTGATCAGGTGTCTTGCCACCAATGAGCTTTTGACAAGGTGCTCAAAAACCAGATTCAAACTTTTGAAGGGAGTTTGAAAAACCCTTTACAGAGTGGGGGTGAGAGAGTGATGGCAGTCTTCTCTTTCTCAAACAACTGAGAAGACTATGTGGATTGATGTCAAAGCTCCCCCTGAGTCCTTGAAATCTTCAGGAAGAAAAGCTTTGCTGAGGGTGATAGGCCTTCAAAGGTAGAACTCCAGCAATAGATGGTTTCAGCAAGCTGAAATGTTGAGTGTCTGGAGTCTTGAATTGATGTTGGCCTTGAACACTTTGAGAGCTGAAGAGATATGAAGATATTTGAAAGCTTGATCTCTTTGATGAGTGTTCTTCAGAATTCTTTTTGACAGAAGTTTTTGAGAGAGTCTCTATGTTCTGAGTTGTGTGTCCTCTTTTTGTTCATCTGTATATCATCTATTGATTCAAAAAACATTCTGTCTTTTATTCTCTGTTCCAGAATAGAATATCACTCTGTCAAAGATAGCCGTTTGTCTGCATTGATTGCATCCTTAATTGCAAAAACTCTTCTGGAGGAAAGTCCACAGAATTATTCCTTGAAAAATCCCTTGAAACTTGGTCCAGAAATAAATGAAAACGGCTAGCAAATCTCTGAATTAATTGCATAATAACTCCTGTCTGATTTGAATTTGAATTCTGGAAGTTATCTGAAATCGTCGAACTTAGCTCTGCTGTCGTCGATCTGAGCTCAGCGATCTAGAAAACTTAAGAAGCAAAATAATCGTCGATCTGAGCTCAAAGATCGTCGAACTGAGCTCAGAGATAAGGATCCAAAGCAAAGTCAAAATCGTCGAACTGAGCTCACCGATCGTCGAATGGAGTTCGACGATATTCTGAAGTTGAGCTCAGCGATCGTCAAGTGGAGCTCGACGATCTGCCGAAGTTGAGCTAGACGATCGTCGACCGGAGTTCGACGAATCGTCGTGCTGAGCTCGACGATCAGACTTAGTCTCCAGACAGAAAAACTTGGTCTTCAGGGCAGCTTCCAATCCTAGACTTCTAACCCTTAGACTCAATTCTAATTGACCTATTAAGCTATACAGTAGGTCAAACAAAGATTCCTAGAGACATAGTGATCCTGACCGAAATTAGTAATAGGGTGTTCCAACACACACCCATGGCCTTAAGGCCTTACAAGTTGCTCTTTACAAAAATGTACAATTTCATATATCGGCACGCAAGCCGGCCACACATGAAATCCAACCACGCTTTGCCCGGCCTTCAAGGGCCTTTCGCAGCAGGACTCCATTCCGCCCAGCACCTGCAATTAGCCATACACCCAAGAGTGTCAAACAGAGTAACGATCAACTTTAGCTTACCAATTATAACGACCATACCTTATACCCTGGGCAGTCATTCCTTCCCTGTATATACTATATAGCAATCACAAACAAGTACGCTCAGGCACAACAAAATCACAAACACCGGTCTCAAACAGACGCTCCGTGCACTCAGGGCACCTTACGGTGTGCCAGAACAGGTGGCAAAACCACCGATTAGAGAATTATTAACTTGTTGGCTGGCCGGTCCTAGTAACCCCAATCCGCAGATTGGTTGCATTCCGCCAACACTAATCAGAGGTCATAACCTCACAGCAAACTTGAACATTAAGATCGACCCACCAATGTGGTGCAGCACCAAACATTACCACTAATCGACCTCCCAAAACAACCAGGGTCAGGTTAGCCTTTCTTGTGCTCCATCCATCAGTAGCACACCACTAGATGCGGGTCGGCCTTCCCTCCTAATTAGCCCAGCTTTTCGCTCTCCCATAGCAATTAGCCCTTATAGCGCTCACACCACAAGGACCATACGCAAAGTATCCAAGATCCATCCATCCACACATCCAAACATCCATACACAACATATACACAGTTATCAAATCCATGAAGTCTTCTCCGGTTTACCCATAATCATCACCAATCCAGAATACCCATCCAGATGGGCTTCACACAGCTTGCATATGCCGTACTGCACTTCCGGCTCTAGATGTAGACTCAACCAAGGAATCACTTCCGAGATCAACCTCTTGGTGGAGGATTCCATGCAAATGCATAAAAAAGGACTTCAATGTCCAAGAAGGAGATCCTTACCTTTGAAGATCGCTTTGGAGCCATGGCCTAGACGGATGGAAACCACCGTCTCGGCGTTGCCTCCACGATTCCGTTCTCGGATCTTGGCTCCGCACTCCGCAGCTCCTCGAGTAGCTGGATTTCTCCTCCCTTCACTCCTTCCCTAGCTCTCCCTTTCTCTCTCTCTCTTGAGGAAATGAAGGAGAAGATGAAATGAAGGTGTGTATCCTTCATTCCCGATTTTATCTCAGCAGGGAAGGGACTTGACCCTTGGATCCAGGATAAGGAAAATGAATGGCCCTAATTTGCCCAAAAAGGCTGAACACGGCCTGACACGCTCTGTGACAAGCCCATGTCACAGGTCGTGTCCCTTAAGTGGCAATCAACCGACTCAAGCCAGAGTAGTACACGACCGTGTGATACGGCCGTGTCATACGCTACACCCCCGTGTCGGGCCCGACATGCCCGTGTCCATAAGCCGTGTACTTCACCCAACACAACATCTACTCACCCGAGTAGGACACATACATGGGACACACCCGAGTCCCAGGCCGTGTACCCCAAGACACACCCTTGTCTACCAGGACACGCATTCCTGGCTGAAACCCGCAAAGGACACTCCCTTTGACACGCCCGTGTCATAGGCCGTGTACTCCCCTTGCTTGACACTCGATGATCATCGAGTGCAGTTCGTCGACCCGAGCACGACACGCCCTGGGACACGCCCGTATCCCAGGCTGTGTCACCAAATCTTAACCCATATTGGGATTTAGCGGTGTTACAGTGATGGTGTCTTCTCTTTCTCAAATACAACTGAGAAGACTTAGAGGATTTATGATGTTAGCAAAAGCTCCCCCTGAGATATTGAACTTAGGAAGTTTTGAGCCTTGTTGTAGGGTGAGTAGGTCTTCAATATTTCAGCCTTGACCAGATTGTATCCAGGAACTTCTTTGACATACAAAATATTTGTTGTCCTCTGTAGAATCCTGAGATGAAAAAGGAAAAAGACTCTTGATTTTTTTTTGATGTTCTTCTTCTTCTTCAGCTTGCTATTCTTTCTCAGGTCTAGGGCTTCTGATTTCTCTACTGTGTTATTGCCCTGTGTATTATGTTCTCTGTGTTTTGACGAGAAGGAAGGAGAAAAACCCTATGCACTTGTCTGTAGAAGAAAGAGGAAAAATCCTTTTTATATTTTTCTTGAAAACTTTCTTCTGAATTTTGAATTCCTTCCTTCATTCAATGCTGACGGCCTGGAGAATATTTGCATTGATTGATTTCCCAAACCGTCCCATTGAAAAATGACAAGCAATAATCCTGATGAAGTCCATAATCAATGCTGCGTCTTACAGTAATATTCAGAGAATATTAAGAATTGATTATACATGAATTACTGCAATAAAATAAGGGACAGAGGTAGGAAATGTCCGTGTCTGGAACTCCACAAAAATCGTCAAGCGGAGAACAGAATTCGTCGACCTGGGTCCTGAGTTCATCGAGCTGAGAAATTATGTTCGTCGACCAGATAATCTTTGTTCGTCGAGCTAAGATCGAAGATCATCGAGCTGAGATCCAAGATCGTCGAGCTGAGAATAGATAACTATTTTCTCCAAAGCCTTGCTATTTTTGTGTATCAAGATCGTCGAGCAGAGAATATAACTTCGTCAACTGAAGTTCAGTGAAATGTTTCTTGTACTTAAGAATGTTGAAGTAAGGTGTCCAGAAATCGTCGACCTGAGAACAAGTTTCGTCGAGCTGAGAACTTCTAACTGCTACTTGATAAAGCTTGCCAAGAATGTGGTCTAAGTTCGTCGAGATGAGAAGATGAATTCGTCGGCTTGAGTATGATTCTGGACTTAGAATATTTAGATGTTTCTGGAATAAACTATTGGGGTAGAATACCCAGAAATCGTCGAGCTGAGAACTAAGTTCATCGACTGGAGTTTAGAGAAAGGAATTCTGGACTTGGAATGTAGAAATATAGTGTCCATAAATAGTCGACCTGAGTACCAAGTTCATTGAGCTCAGTTTAGAGAATTGTCTCTTAGTTCATCGAGCTGAGCACGACTTTCGTCGACCTGAGTTCGACGAACGTCAAACTCATTTTTTGAGTCTTTGAAGATTCTCTAAGTCTTGAGTCTTTTGTAGTCTATTGATGGCTGATCCATGCAATGTTAACTCTAAGGACATGGCCTAGACTATAGGACACAACCATGACCCTGGATATATATGTTGGGTCAAACATCGTAGTTTAGTGAACCTAGCCCAAATCCAACTAGGGATCCAACAATCTCCCCCTATTTGGGTAAGATCACTAATTACAGACTCACATTAATACCAAAGCAAGAAAAATATATCTGGCAGGAATTTTAACATATGCAACAGATAGATATATATATATATATATATATATATAGATATATATATATATATATATATATATATATATATATATATATATATATATATATATAAGAGAGCTTTGTATCAAGAATATATACAGGCAATTTTAAAACAATAGAGAGATTAAGAATAGTTCAAAATGTTCATTTCTTCTTCTTGGGCTACTTTGGCTTATCCTCCTTAGTGTTGTCACCTGGCTAAGTAAACTTAATTTCCTTGTTAGGGTTTGCTGCTTGAGTTTTAGTCATTGTCATGTCAGCAGCTCCAATGATATTAAGGGAGGTAGCCCTACGCACTACAGCTTAAGGATGCAGTTTAATATAATCATCAACATTAAAGAATTTATTAGCATTAGCAAGCCTGTTAAGTTCTTCCTTCCTATATTTGGACATGGTTGAGTATTGAGAGGGATCCTTCCCTTCAGCTTTTGCTTTATTAATCATGGATAAGCCAACCAGTTCCTGGAACCTGACCATCCTTGCAGTTGTAGCTGTCTCTGGATCTTCAAAGGGTACAGGAGGGGAGGCAGGTCCCTTTGAGATTTCAGCTTTATGTTCAGTAACTTGTTGTTGTTGGTGTTGATGTTGTTGTTGATGTTGCTGCTTGCCTGATGAATAATGCCTCTGCTGGCTGCTTCTTTAAGAAGAAGAGGACCTACCATGATGTTTGTGATAGGTTTGAAACTGGGTAGTCCTCTGAGTTGAAGAACTTGAAGCACCAGCAGCAGGTGGAGGAGGAGGAGGAGGGTTCTTTCTATATCTTAGAGGAGGAGGTGAGTATCTTCTTCTTTTCTTTCTCTCCTTTTGCTGGTTCTTTGATAGCCACATCCATGCAGGCATGCCCTTATAAGGTGTGTTCTTCTGCAGTATATAGTAAGGGGTATCATTTGCTGGATTTAGTTTTGGAGTAGGAGGTGGAGGAGCTTTCCTCTTCTTGGAGACTTTCTTTTTCTTAGGCTCATCATCAGAGTCCTCTTCATCATCATCATCATCATCATCATCAGAAGAGTCTTGAGGATTATCATATAGTGCATTAATCTCTTTTAGGGACTCAGCAGATATCAAGGGTTTCTCTGCTTGGAAGGAGCTGGAGGAGGAGCTGGAGCTGGTGCAGGAGGGCTATACATAACAATGCTTTCAGCAACTATTTTATTTTCTTATTCTATGTCAGCCATGATCAATGCAACAAGATCAGGCATTAGGGAGTCATCAATAATAAAAGTTGGAACATAGATGTGTTTGGGAGGGGATGCAACAATGATGGGATCAACTCTGGGTGGAGATGGCAGGACAGGAGCCTCCGGAATGGCAAAACTAGCCTTGAGTTGCTTGGCAACTTTAGGGCTTATTGGTGAGGTGTAGGGGACTATAGACATGGATGGCTTAGTGTTGTACTCTGGAAGATTATTAAAATAAACTGTATCAAAATTGCTCAACAACTTTAAGAGATCAACTATGGGATTTATAATGAAATCACAAGCAGTGTTTATATCCTCTAGAACCTACTCATCCAGATCCATATTTGTAACACCCCCTATCCGTCGCATAGCATATAACAATAGGTCCGGCCGGGGCCCGACGCCATATACCACAGATAGACTAGGTGGTTACACAATGGAAAGCATCCATCCAATCCAACGTCCTACACAGATCATTCTAGCGGAAGCAATTTAAAATTGTTGCATTAATAAAGAACCCAATACTAGCATGAATGTCCACTAATACGTCAAAAGGAATGAAATACAAATACACAAGTACTGGCCTTAGGGCCTTACAATTGTTTTTCTCAAATTACATGTTCTCAAACCTCGGCATGCAGGCCGACCATACATGAATAAAAGAAAACAATCAAAATTAGGCCTTCGAGGGCCGACTCAGCAACTTGGGCTTTAGCCCGCTATTTTCCGCTCGGCTCCGCAGCACCTGCAAGCACAATCCACCGCAACGGTGGCAAATCAAAGCAACGGTCAGCCATGCTGACCAAATTATAACGATCCCGCCCCCAACTCGGGGTGGCGATGCTCCATCCCTGCACTTTATTAGCACAAACAAGCAGTATATAAATACATTGCATCACAGGCACTGGCATGCACGGCCACACGCCACGTGCTCTCAGGGCACATTCTCGGTGATCACGGTCTAAGTCCGCCGACTCACCACCGTCCCCGGGATGACAATCTCTCATGAGCATTTAGTCTTTTTGGCCACTTCCTAAAACCATCCATCTATGCCAACGGCAAGTGCCAAGTAGCTTTAGGTCTCTTTAACCGAACGACATAGAGCGGGTATGGTTCCTCCTGACCCGTTGCTCACACCGCAACGTTAATTTAAAACATATGCGAGGGTCAAACTTTCCCGAGTCCCAAATCATTTACAAATATCACATAACCCAGTTATGTTCAAGATGGCTCCCAGGCCCACATGATGGCTGAACCACGCATCCACCCAGTGTTTCGGGTGCACCTTGGAGTTAATCCCCAAGTCTCCCTATTGTAATCTACCTTGTAGAAAATCCAAAAAACAAACATTCGCATGGAGTCTTCTCCGACCATTTATGCACTGCAACATCACCGATCCAGACCAACTTGTTCGGGTAGGCATCACACATCATGCCTATATCCATTCTCGATTACGGACTCTACATGTACACAACGGGGACTATTCATGTCTACCCGAAGGAACGCCTCAAACTCACCGCAAACTCGCGAGAGCGGGCTTCCCTATGCAAAAGAAGTAGAGCTTCACATGCTCAAGAAGAGAATCGTTACCCTAGAGTTCTTCCTTGGCGCCATGGGAATGTAAGCGGATGAAAAGCACCGCACTCTCCTTGCATCCGTAGATCCGAAGTCAGTTCGTGATTTGGAGCTCCGAAGCTCCGCCGGTGACCGGATCTAGGATACTTCTTCCTCCTTTGCTCTCCCCTCTCTCTAGACTTAGAAAGAGAACCACTCAAGATAAATGATGTTTTCAAAGGCCCAATCCAGGGTATATACCTGTAGGAACAAGCCCCAACCGTCGGATCCCAAAATATGGAAACGAACGGCTATGATTCGTAGCTGAAAAGTAAAACCTAGGCCAAACACGGCCTACGATACGCCCGTGTCCAGGGTCGTGTCCCTCATTCTCCATCAAAATCGACGCGTCTCAAAAAACACACGGGAATCCAACATGCCCGTGTTCTACCTGACATGCCCGTGTTCCCACTGACACGGTCGTATGGTTGGCCTTGTGCCGCCATCGACACAGCCCCAAAAACAACCCGAGACTTACACAGGTCTTTGACACACCCGTGTACTATTTGACACGCCCGTGTCAAACCCGAACACATGCGGCTCCAGGCCATGTTCACTGTCTCGATACTTCGTCGAGCAAAGTTCGTCGACTATTCGATACGGCCTTGGACACGCCCGTGTCCTAGGCCGTGTTCCTTCTCTTGACACATCGTCGTGCGAAGTTCGTCGACATGGGCTCGACATGCCCGTGTCCCAGGCCGTATGCCCTGTCTCGACACATTGTCGAGCGAAAATGTCGACTCCCAGGGCCGATCGTCGACACGGGCTCTACACGCCCTGAGACACGCCCATGTCCCAGGCCGTGTGCCCCCTGCCAAATCCCAGATTTGGACCAAAACGCCTCCCGTCGCTCTTTTGAGTTTCGAGGCGTTACAATTCTCCCCCTCTTAAAAGAATTTCGTCCTCGAAATTTCATAAAGTAAAGAAACATAAACTTAAATGGTACCTGAGTGAAACAACTCCGGGTACTCCTCAAGCATAGTCTACTCTCGCTCCCAAGAGAGCTCCTCTCGGCCGCAATTATCCCAACGGGCCTTGACTATCCTGATCTCTTTATTACATAGCCGCTTGACTTCCGAGTCTTCAATACACACAGGCTCGACCTTCGTCGTCAACCCACTATCAACTGGCACTTGATCGACCGCGATCACTTGCGTAGGCTCTTGCAACGCCTTCCGTAACACCGATATATGGAATACATACGGTAGACCACTAAGCTCCACTGACAGCTTCAACTGGTGCGCTGCTTCACCAATCCTCTCCAGAACCTCAAACGGTCCAAGGTACCTCGGGCTTAGCTTCTTCAAGCGTCGCACCCGCGAGACACCCTTAAACGGCTTGATCTTCAAGTACACCCAATCGCCAACAGCGAACTCCACGTTCCTGTGCTTGGCATTATAGTACTTAGCCTGGCGGTCCTGAGCGATTAGCAACCTCTCCCGAATGGTTCTCCCCAAAGAAGTAGCATCCTCCACCTCTAATCGCTTATACAAATTTGATTCACCTGTTTCCAACCAGGACAATGGCGTACGACATTTTCTACCATAAAGGGCCTCGAAGGGCTCCATTTGAATAGTCACCTGGTAGCTATTATTGTAAGAGAATTCCACCTAGTATAGGTGATCTTCCAATTGCTTTCCAAAGTCCAGGACACACATGTCTTCCATTATCCTATTGACCCTCTCGGTCTGCCCATCCGTTTGGGGATGAAAGGCTGTGCTAAAACTCAGCTTTGTTCCCAACATCTGCTGCACTAGCCTCCAATCATTGGACGTGAACCGTCCATCTCGATCACTCACGATGCTGTGGGGTACACCATGAAGCCGTACAATATTATCCACATATAGCTTTGCCAATTTCTCAACCGGATCATCCATCCTATACAGAATGAAATGGGACACCTTTATTAGACAATCTACGGCCACCCAAATGGCGTCGTTCCCCTTTTGCGACCTTGGCAACCCGTGCACAAAGTCATAGTAATGTCGTCGAACTTCCACTCCGGAATAGGGAAGGATTTGAAGAATCCTCCCGTATTTTGTCATTCCTCCTTCACCAAGGCGCAAGTTTGACACTTTGCCACGTAGATCGCCACATCCTTTTTCATTCCTAGCCAACAGAACAATTTCTTAATATCGCGGTACATCTTCGCGCTCCCCGGGTGAATTGAGTACTTGGTATGATGCGCCTCGTACAATAACTCCACCCGCAATGTGCCCACGCTTGCGACGCACAGACAACCGTCTTTCCAAAGTAATCCGTGCTCCAAAACGAATTGGGAATTTGACCCATCCAGAGCCTCTACCATGAGTTGCTTCATGTAGATATCCATATCTAATGCCTGCCGAATCCGATCAGCCAGGTCGTATTGGACTTCAGTCCAATTTAATACTACTTCAACACTTGATTACTTATCGACACAAAAGATCTCCAACGCCTCCAACTCCCGAACCAACCGCTCGTCATGGACCGACAGCCAATTGGCTTGAGATGGGGCCCAACGACTCAACGCGTCCGCAACCACATTTCCATTACCAGGCACGTAGTGGATCTTGAATGTATAGTCCCCCAGAAACGCCATCCATCTGCGCTGCCGCATGTTCAGATCTTTCTGATCAATCAAATACTTCAGGCTCTTGTGATCGCTGTAGATATCAATCTTCACACCGTACAAATAATGTCTCCATAGCTTCAAGGCAAAAATCACGGCCGCTAACTCCAAGTCATGGACCGGATAGTTCCTCTCGTGCACCTTCAGTTGTCTCGAGCCATATGCTATAACGCTTCCATGCTGTAACAACACACAACCAAAACCACTGCCCGAAGCATCGCTATAAATCTCATAACCTTAGGTCCCACTCGACGAACTCAACACAGGCACCGTGGTCAACCGACATTTCAACTCCTCAAAAGCTAGCACGCACTCCGGCGTCCAAACGAACTTCTGCTCCTTCCTCGTCAAAGTAGTGAGAGGTAATGCTATCCGCGAGAAGTTCTCTACGAAGCGCTGATGAGTTGTATATATATATTTTTATGTACTTAAATTAAGTCTTAGTCATTTATTTTCGTCATTTTTAGTTGTTTTTGTTTAATAAATTGCTCATATTTTGTAATTTTTATATTAACTTAACTTTAATTTTGTTTCCTGAAAATTGCAGGAAAAATGCTCAAAACAGCAAGTACACGCCCGTGTTCCATGGGTCACGCCCGTGACCATGGCGTGACCCGTCAAATTCCAGCGAAATCAACGATTTTTGAAGAGAAAAGCTTGACATGCCTGGTGTCACGCCAGTGTCACCCGACACGGGGCGTGACCCAACCCCGTGTCCATACCGTTCGATGATCATCGAACCCATTTTCCTGCTCGATGATCGTCGAAACCACTGCGACACGCCCAACGTCACGCCCGTGACCAAGGGCGTGACTGTGCTTCCCGCTCGACGAATTTTCAACTCGACATTTTCCGCTCGACATTTGTCGAGTGTCGACTCAACCCGACACGTCTAGCGTCATGCCCGTGACCTAGGGCGTGACCCCGCCACCTGGCCCAACAAATAGCCGCCGACGACTTTCGATGTAAACGACGCCCAGTTCAACCTCCCCAACACGCCCACCGTCATGCCCGTGACCTGGGGCGTGACCGCCGTGTTTTTGGCCGTAAAGTCAAATCGCCGTCAAATCCGTGAAATCGCCGAATTCTGATGATAAATAAAGCCAACACACCCACCGTCACGCCCGTAACCTGGGGTGTGACTGCCGCTATTTCAGCCGCCAAAGTCAAATCTCCAATCAAATCGGACAGCCGCCATGTGAATAGTGTAAACACGCCCGCAGACACGCCCGTGTCCAAGGGCGTGTCCCGTGAAATTTTTGTCAATAAATTTCCAGCTTCTGTGTGTATTTCTGTTCCCTTTCCTTGAACCATTTTGTATAGGGTTATGCTGCCGAGATGATACCAAATGTTATGTAAGGGATATTTTCCCCCCCACTCTTTAGCTTTTGTTTTCGTTCTTTTGTAACCCGTGTTTTTACTTAATCAAATATGTTTTTTTTTCATCTCTTTACATGATGTTGGAATGAATCTAAGCAACAAAACCTTATACAATCTTATTTTTACTTGTTTTGCTTTTGTTTTTGTTCTTTTAAAATGGGTGTGTGGGTGTATGAGATTAGTTCTTCTTATGCTTTTATACTTCGTTATTTTTAGTTTGTTTTGTTTAAACTTAGTTCTTTATAACCTTTAATGCACTCCTATAAATCTGAAAAAGCGTTTTCAAAGTGATTTTTATTTTCGCTAACTTAGATTTTCATTTTTAGCTCGTAATACTTTTCGTTGCTTTTATCTTTATTTTCACTTTGTATGCATTTTTATGGAGTCATAGGAATGTATATATAGTCGTTTTAATTTTTCAACCACTTCATTTTTTGCAAAAAAAATTATAAAACGTTTTGCCTGTTTAAATTTTATTTCTTTATCTTATGCATTTCTACCACATTCTATCGGTAGAAATGTATTCATTTCAATTTTTCGAACACTTACACTTTTCTTTTATTTGCAAAAACTTTTGTTCTTTCAATTTTTATTTTCACTTTTTATTCATTTCTACCGCATTCTAGCGGTAGAAATGTAGTCATTTTAATTTTTCAGTCACTTAGTTTTTCTTAATTTTGTACGTGTGCGTGCGTGTAGGAGTTAGTTTTTATTTCTTTCGTTCAATTCTGAAGAGTGCGTGCGTGCGTTGCATTTATTTTTGCATACTCGTTAAGAGTTAAATGGCGTGCTTTTATTTCCCGCCTACTCGTTTGAGTAGGACTTGTACGTGTGCGTTTTCATTTTTGTCGTGTGTGTGCGTATTTCAATTCCATTAGAGTGTGTTTACTTTTTGTAGAGTGGGTGTGTTTTAATTTTATGACGAGTGCGTGATTGTTGCTTTTATTTTCCGCCTACTCGCTAGGAGTTAAATGGCTGGATTTTATTTATTGCCTACTCACTTGAGTTAAATGGCCGATCTTTATTGTAATAATTAGAATGGACTTGTAAATGCATTAATTTTCTCCTACTCATTTGAGTAGGACTTTTTTCTTTTTCCCGCCCACTCATTTAAGCCGGGACTTGCAATTTTCCTGCTTTCATTTCAGTTCAACTTGTTTGAGTAGGACTTGCAATTTACTGCTTTCCATTTATTGCTTTCATTTTCCTGCGTTATTTTACTGCTTTAATTTTCTGCTTTTTCATCGCTGCCGTCCCCATTCTGATGAGTGGCTAACGTTCTTAGCCCTCAGTATCGAAGAGCATTGGGACAAATAAAATTGCTTAAAATAATTAAAGGTCTCATTTTTCTAATTTATTAAAAACACTTAAGGTTTGTCGTGGGTTTACGACGAGTAGGACGACATAATCGATGTGTGGGCCCTATTTTCATAGTCCATACGCTAGCTAGCCGAGATGCCATACGTATGGACTGATCACCCCTTGGTAAATAGAGTTCCGCACTAACCCTCGAGAGAGGAGGCGCGCCAACTCTACCGGATTGGGTTCCCCACCCAATAGCGAGGTTCTTAGCGTAATGCAGGCATTAAGAGGAATCCTTCGTCGGACGAGAGCCCGGTCGAATAGTCTTAATGTTCAGGTGAGCGATAGTCCTAGAGATAGGTGAGCTCATTTTAGTGGAACCTTCACGGCCAAGTCTCCGCCCTAATTAGTTAGAAACTTAGGATCTTTTTTTATTAAAAGTATATTTTAGTTCAAATTTTATTTGGTGCCCTCGAGCTAAGCTCTTCATCGTCTCCACTTTTTTTATTACTTTTTTTGTCATTTTGTTTTTATATATAAAAATTACCCGACAAGTAATTATCGGTAAAATAATAGTCCCCTCTAGGGAAGTGTAGACATAATCGAACCGACCCCGAGAATAATACGACCTCTATATTCCACCCGGAATATCCTGTACTACTCACGATAGGTGCACATACCTCCTTTCGTTAAAACTCGATCATACCTTTTTATATCCAAATAAATAAATACGCGCGCCCCGTTTTCTTAAATAAAAATCAAATCCACTTTTCTACTTGAATAAAACCGCCCGGGGCGCCGCGCTTCGTAAATCTTTTTTGAGTTTTAACCGCATTAAGTTTTCAGACTTGTTGTGAAAAATATCAATCAAGTTTTGGCGCCGTTGCCGGGGAGTTTTCGAGTCGTTATTTCGAACTCTGGAATACTATTAATTTTACCTATTAATATACTTTCAACAAAACAAAAAATGGCCAACAAAAATATAACATAATAAATAATAATAATTTGATAAAAATAATGAACAAAAAAATAATAACAACAATAAACAAAAAAAAAAAACTTAAATCATCCTAAAAATTTAAAACACCGGCAAAAAAAACAAAAAAAAAAAAAAACAAAAAAACAAAACCATAAAAGCATTTAACTAACAAAAAAAACTTACCAAAACTAAATAATAAAACAGCAAAAAAAACTAAAACAAACTAAAAAAGTTTGAAAAACCTTATAAACTAAAAAATTTGAAAACCTTTAAAAACAAAAATTTTGAAAAACTATAAAAC